>CAUYRH010021112.1:0-59750 GCA_963574655.1 Perodicticus potto | reverse complement strand
CCGCCCCCCCGCCGCCCGCCCCCCCCCCCGCCCCCCCCCCCCCCCCCCGCCCCCCCCCACCCGCGGCGCGGGACCGATATAGAAAAAAGTCTATAAATCACTGAATTACATACGTTAAAGATTTCTTTCAACCCAAATTCTATAACCCAATGTGTTTTAAGGTGAAGAATATAAAATTGTATCTTATCTCTATTTGTAACAAACATACCATTTTTTTCCGCAAAGTAAACTGCATCTTCTTTAGTACTGAAGGTTAGAACCATGTTGGACAAAGGATCAGCCCTGTAAGAAACAATTTTTTCCCAGGATTTAAATTAAGCTTTGGCTAGGAAAAGACAAAAATCATTTAAGTTAAATAATCACTATAATATCAAATACACTATTAATGGAATATTTTATACATAATCATCTCTTTAAAACTGTTAATAATTTGAATATCTTTTTCTGTGTTAAATTTGGGAGATTTTTAATATTATTTTTATATAATATATTTAATATAATTATTTTAATAATAAAATAACATAATTGCAAAGACATTCAACTAATCTTTAATAAAATCATTTTATTCAACTCTTAGAACTACAGTTGAACTAAGAAACCAAAGATGCTTCTTAAACTGACCTTAAAATCAGTATCAAGATTACTGATGAGTACAACTGTCAGTGCTATTATTGCCCCTCCAAATAGATGGCAACACCACCCACTCTTAACAAACCTCTCATCATTAAAAAACCATCTTCACATGGTACTTCACATGGTAGCCAGTCATGTGAAAAATAAAGCTACGGGATCTGACATCCAATTAAATTCTTCATTCTAGGACAGTGTTAATATTTACAAATCTACATAGGCTCTATAAAAAATATCATTTCAGAAATGTCACTTTCATTTTTATATTTATAAAAAGGTAGAATACTGCTACAAATGGTTATTGTGCCTCTCTCAGAGGTAAAATACAGCATTCTGTGAACCATTGTTTAGAAATGAAGAAGTAGAAAGTATAGAAAGGAAGATTTAGGAAGTAATTTGGATAGTAGAAAGATACAAGATATAAATGGTAGCTCTCAATGATGTGAAGACCCACAAATTACTGCTGCTGAAGTTCTGGTCATAGGCCATTTTTTCTATTCTAGGATTCCTTTGGGATCCCTACCATCATATGTGTTCTTAGCACCTCCCATTCCCCGTAAGCAAAAGAGCTTCACATGGCTGCCTTTATTAGTATTAATAACAAATGATTACTTTATATTGCTTCCTCCTTTTCAAAGCACACATGATTTCACAGGTGATAGTTAAATAAACTACACTGAGAACAGAAGTGTCAACATAAATATGATCTAATAATCTGATGAGTGGTGACAAGCAAATTGGCTTAGTTGAGAATACAATTGTAGGAAACACTCAGGAGATCAGAGCTCTATTTCCAGTAAAAGTGGTACAGTCTTTGTAACTATTTATTACTCTATTTATGAAGAAATAAATGCACACGTCAAAATGGCAGCAACTTGCATCAAAAAGCCATTACCAGCCCCTTGGTCTCCACCCTTCTCATTCTTCTTCTCCTTCATTTCCTACATTTTGCAATGGTGGGTTCAAGACACAGCCCTGGCCAAAAACTGCAAAAATTTTCCTAAGACAGAATCTCACTCTGTCACCCTGGATAGAGTGCCATGGTGTCACAGCTCATAGAAACCTCAAACTCTTTGGCTTGAGTGACACTCTTACCTCCCAAGTAGCTGGGACTAAAGGCACAACACCCTGCTCATTTTTTTCTATTTTTAGTAGAGATGAGGTCTCATTTTTGCTTGGGCTGGTCTCAAATTCCTAAGCTCAAGCAATCCACCAGCCTCAGCTTAATCTTCCTAACATTCAACTTTCAAATACACTGCCCAGCTCAAAAACAAATAAATAAAACCCTTCAAATAGTTTCTACTGTCTACCACATTACCTTTAATCTCCTAACCTGGCATTTAAGCACTTCTATAATAGGGACAAACTACTTTCTAGCCTTCTTTTTAATTACTTCCCTAAGAAGTAACCAACTAGTCAAATCAGATTGCCAACTGTTCCTATAAACACAGCCTGTACTTTCCCATCAGTTGAATTTGCTCCTTCTACTTGGAATATTCTCCCACTATCTCTCCATATGGCAATTCATCCCAACCATCCTTCATGGTTCACCTTGAGTACCAACCTTTTTAATGATGTCTTTCAGAACCTATCTTCCTCCAACTGTACATAATTTTTTCAATCTACACTAAGTATGATAATTTGTGCTTTTATTTTTAGATTTTATGGCTCAATTACTGAAATTCCAATTTAGGTAATGGCAGAGTAGTATATCAAATTTACCTAACAACTGTCAACTCTGAACAAAAGAAAAAATTTTCTGTTTTGGAAAAGAAAGCAGGAAAGAAACTGGAGGGAATTCAATCTTTAAAAAAGAGGAACCACACTGGATTACAGTGTTTCCTTTCAAGATATTGTCCAATCCAGACAGCTAGGGTTATGGAAAACTCAAGCAGAAAGCCATAGTCTTGGAGTTCAGGATTGCCAGAGCAACTGGAAATTTAGGGGGGAAACAGTGAAAAGGAGGAATCCAGTTCAGAGGAGAAGGCTTCTGAAGTGCCCATGAATGAGCAGGTACTAAATCAATAGCTGGGCAGGCTGAAAGAACCGAGCAAAGACTTCAGCAGTTGTGTGCTACAGAGAAGACTAAGACCGAAGAGAGAACATGGTAAACACCTTGTGCTTTCTACCGAAACCTCAGAAAGGCTAGCTCTTTTGATTTTTAATATTATGTTCTAGGACTAAGATTAAGGGTAAAATTGAAACAGAACCACCCTCACAATGCATAAAATCAATCCTCCACAGGTTCAAGGTGATCAATCTATCAGTAATTTAACTGTCCTGCTAAAACAAAATTCATCACATTACAACTGTCATTAACTTGAGAAGCATAAGGGATCAGAATTAATGAAATTGTTTTAATTATTAACTGACTAAAGGTCAGACACTAATTAACATGTTAGAAAGTTACACATTCACAAAAAGATATGTATAAGATTCCTCATTTTAGTACTGTATTAAACATAACCCCAACTGAAAACTACACAAATAAAGTGGAACAGATGAATTTCACAAACATAAAGTTAAGCAAAAAAGCCAGTCACAGGACAGCATAAAGAATGATCTCCTTGGGGCAGCACCTGTGGCTCAAGGAAAAGGATGCCGGCCCCATATACCAGAGGTGGTGGGTTCAAGCCCAGCCTTGGCTAAAACTGGGGGGAAAAAAAAAAAAAAGAATGATCTCGTTAATTTGAAAAAAATATGCAAAACTAACTGATAATGTTACAAGTCAGAATAGTGGTTACTTTTGGAAAGGAATGTAGGATGACATGGGGTCTTCTAAGGTATTGGAATGCTCTGTTTCTCAATATGGGTACTAGTCACATGGGTGTGTTCAAGTTGTAAACGTTCACAGAGCTATATACTTCTGATCTGTACACTTTTCTGAATGTATGTAAATTTTAAATTTTTTTTAAAAAGCAATATTAACTCTGGCAAAATAATGTGTTTGTTCTAAAGTTGATTTTAGATTTTTTTCTTCTAAGATCCCATTTTAATGTACTTTACCAAATACTACTAAAACAATAAAATGGATATAGAAAATTATTTCATAGTTAATTATAATGTCTAACATTGGTTAGCATATTGCCTTTTGTTCTATAACCTGAACTGATTTGTATGATTTTCTGTTTATGAAAAGAGCCTATATATCTACTGACTCTTGACTTTACCTTATACAACTATGACATTTGTAAAACATTCTGGCACTCAGACTTTTTACTAGATGCTTTCTGAAAGGCAGAAAATGAAAAGTGAATGAATTTCTACTTGGAAGGCTTAGCTTATGTTTTTCAGTTTCAGTAGTACAGTTGTTATAAATGGCATTAATGTTACTTTGATTAGTAACAGTATAGAAATGTCAGGGGTTTTTGCAAATAGAATAGGAGACATAGATATACTTTTTACCCATAGTTTTCATAATATATCTAAAAATCTATATTTCAATAAATGTTTTTGTTGTGTTTTAAAAATCAAAGATTTGGGCAATGGCAAAAGCTATGCTTTCTATAGGATTCTGTGTACCTACATGCGCCCCCTCCCCCATAGGCCAATGGCATTAGTTGAATAAATGCAAAAATATTAAGTACATTTTAACAAATCATATCAAGCAGTATAATCCCAAATAGTAAATCCATGTCCAATTAGAAAATATCTAATTGGATTACAATATATATTTGAAATTCACTACATGTCAACAGATTAAAAGAGAAAATGCCCTTTAGTAGATGATGAACAAGAATTTAATAAAATTCAATACCCATTCCTGACTTAAAAAAAAAATTATTGCTATGTCAAGATTAGAAAAGAACTTTGTCCATTTTATTATATCAGAAACATTTCCTCTATAGAAGGAAAGAATCGATAAGGATGCTGGATCTCACCACTAATATTCATCAACACTGTCTGCAAATTCTGGCTAATGCAACAAAACAAGAAAAAGAAATTAGTTATAAGCACAAGAGAAAATAAACTGCCATTATTTTTAGATTATACAACTAGACAAAGTGTGAATCCCTTTAAAAGCTGTGAGAAACAGAGACAGTACATAAGGTGGCTATATAAAAGCCTCATGTAAAATAGCAATAGAAACCAAAATATCTAGGAGTGATTTTCATGAGAGATTTGAAAAACTTATATTAAGAAAATCATCAGGCTCGTGCCAGCCACATACACTGGAGCTGGCGGGTTAATCCAGCCCAGGCCTGCCAGACAACGACAACTACACCAAAAAAAAAAAAACAGCTGGGCATTGTGGCAGGAGCCCATAATCCCAGCTACTTGGGAGGCTGAGGCAAGAGAATCGTTTAAGCCCAAGAGTTGGAAGTTGCTGTGAGCTGTGACACCACAGCACTCTATGCAGGGTGACAGCTTGAGACTCTGTCTCAAAAAAAAAAAAAAAAGAAAATCACCAAATCTTATGAAAAGGCATAGTTACATATGCATATACAAATGCACTGAAAAAAGTCTGGAAGACTATATAGCAAGTTATTGTCAGTATTTAATTCTATGGAAGGAGTAGGTACATGGGCAATAAGAGGGGATGGAGAGGACTAACTTGTACCTTTTATGACTTATTCTACATTTATCTATACTTTTTACAACTACAGCACAAATACTCATTTACTTGTTCAATAAAGTCAATGATGACAGAATCATTAGTCAGAATCAAAGATAGAATCTGTATTTTAATATTGAAAAAAAAACTGAACCATCCAATTAAGCAAATAAAAAAGTGCTTTTGCAATGTGGAGACACTGTAAGGGGAAAAATGGTACAGACAATACTTGCATTTTCTACTTACTCATAAGCAAAAGGACTGTCTGCAAGCCTAAGTATGATATCCATGTTGATGACTTATGGAGGCTTGAGGATCAAGTATACTAAAGGAATAGTTAAGTGATGAGAAAATTCGCAACATCTAAATTAGCGTACACTTCTGCTTAAATTAGTTGACCTTCTGTGTCCATGAAGACATGGAACAAATCCTTATTTCCAGAAGCTGAATGACAGATTCATAGCTCTCTAATGAAAATGTAAATATGGAAGTCATATTTTTAGAATATGATGAAATTAACACAGAAAAGTACTGAGTTCAATGTCCATTGAGTTTCAATATTATATTCAATATTATATTTCAGTTTCATCAAAATTAAAGTCCTGCTTGCAGAAACAATGACAAGTAAGAATTCACCAACCTAACAGATAAAAGGATATCAAGAAATTTATCAAATTAATAAAAAACAGTTATCTCTGCCAACTAGCTATATATTTAAAAGGATGAGTCATTCTTTACTTCCCACAACTGGATCACAGAGATTTAAACAGTAAAAACCTTAGATCAAACCCAAGGAATGACTTTGCATCTTAACATATTTTTCATATTTATACAAAGATAAACCTTTTACCTATGTGTTCTAACACTTAAAGATTCAGGTAATTAAAAGAGCATAAGTAAAGCTCCACTCTGGATGAGAGAAGAAATGTAAATGTAAGATTTAAAAATATAAATTTAAACATCTGAAAACAAAGATCAAGCATATTTATCTTAAAATCCTTCATGTGAACAAAAGTGGCCCATAAAAAAAAATACTGTTATTAAACAGGTAACAATGAAATTTATTCAGCACATTAAAAAAAAAAAAACCATGTTCTCAGTCATGAAGCCCACAATGACAACCCCTTCACTCAACTCCCACTGAAAAAATATTGGAAAACATTTAAGATTTCAAATATCTGCCACAGAACTACCAGTGTACCATTGTAAAATTACCTCTCCATTAGCACTGCCACTACTGCTCAATGAAATACGTGTCCCCTTCTGTATATCTAACAGGAAATCAGTGAAAAAATTTCCCAAAGTATACAAACATTATCTCTGTGTTGTATCTGTAATATTTCCTATGTTACTCACTTATAACCCTTTGTAATATTTTTACATTATCAGGGTTACGGGCCTTAAATCCTCCAAGCTATTCTATATGGTAATTCTAGAACCTATCAGGAGAAATGAATATAGTTAAGCCCCAGATGCCCTATATTAGAAAACTTTGTGGCTTTGGACAAAATGTATTTTAGGTATAGGATGGACAGTCATTTCTCTTTTAACATGTCTCAAAATCATGACCAACAGTTAAAAAATCACATTAAAATATTAACATTCTTTTTCTCATTATGTACAGTTCTCCTGAGTTTAAAAAAAAAATACAAATCTATACAGATATATCTAGCCAATTTTAAATATTTTCTCTATACTCTATGTATTAATATTAGATACATAATTATATAATGTAATATGAGCACCCTGAGACCCTCAACTATTATCAAGTCATTAATTTATCCTTGACAAAGATTTTTTAGTTAAATGATACTTTAATTAGATGAGAAACCTTCAGCTTATAATTCCAACACTATTAGTGAAATATTTCATACCTTTTTGTAAAAGAATTCAGTATGTTAAAACATTAATTTAACATTACATACTATCTTTTTATGTCATTAAAATGCTAAATGAGAAAAAAATAAAATGTAACCCTGATTCTAGTATCAGCGCATATAGCAAATATAGTTCCTGTTCTAATGAAATAATCAAATTTTTAAAGTCATAATTTTTTTCTTATTATTTTTTTATGCTAGCATATTTTTTTAATATCAGAATAAAAAATAAGTTCTTTTTTTTAGTACTCAAAATCCAAAACAATGCCGTAGCAAATCAATTGCAGATAGGGTCTATTTACCATTTCAAAAAACTTACTTTGGTAAAACTACATTTTAAAAAGACCTTTAGCTCCTAAACATGGAATACATCTCATTTTCAATGACATGTAATAAAAGCATTTCCACGTTCATGCCTAACAGTAGGTTGAAGTTTTGCTTGTAAAACAGCAAGGTATTAAATAATACTAAGTATTTCAAAAATTATTTATGGCATTTTGAGACTAACCAGTGCTATAGTAATGACTGTGTGAACTTCTGTCAGGTAGAGGGAAAGAACTAAGGAAATTTCACCCCAAAATATGACTCCTTGGTATAAAGAATAATTCCAAACAAAGACCACTGGAGATCAAAAAACATTTGGAAGGAGCTTTCACTCTTTCTAAATAAAACCTGACTGACCTGATCAAAATATTAAAGGGGGGCAACAAGCTTACTCTCCTCCCCTAGAATGCTAGCAGACTGGCCCAAATAATTTAAAACACAATTCCTGTCTCTCTGTCCTCTTTAACAATCACTTATTGCTCCTAGACTCCCACATTTTCTCCTCCTCTTCTAAAAGCCATCTATGAATGTATCTGACCATCATTGAGGGATTGAGTAATCACTCTCATGATTCTCCCCAGGCACATAGTATTTAAAAAGGAAGCATTTGTCTTATTAATTTGCCTTGCTTATATGAGTTCGTCTTTCAGCAATCTTCTGAAGGAAAAGGGCAAGTTTCCCCTCATCCCTACAGTTTACATAGTGGTAGAATCTCAAAGCCACTCCACTCTTCTGGAAGCCCAGGGAGGAAGCCCAGTTTTAGTGCTCTGACTGGCCAGCTAGGTAGTAAAATATTTTACTTACTAGTCAGACACCAGTTTTCCTCTCTTTGGGCTCCAGTTGAGCAGATGGTAAAACATCAACATCCTTTCCAAATTTAAGATTAAGGAGAAAAAAGTTTTTGTGGGTGACTGGTTTTATAACTGATTCTGGTATTGGTATATGTTTTGGTGCTTTGTGGTATATAAATATTCATACTGTTTGATTCCATCTCCTCTCATAAATAACTTTTATTGCTGTTGTTATTGCTTATTTTTGTTTTATTGATTGTCTTTCTGTGTTGTTTCCTTATAGAGGATTATCACAGAGTGGAACTTAGATCTAGCTCCCCATGAGCCCAACATTCAAACTGGCCTGTATACCATATGGTTCTATCTGGTGTCTTTTAAGACAAACGTCATTGCAGGTCCCTGAAACAAAAACCACATAAGCTCTCCCTTTTATCTTGTTTTCATATCCCTGAGTTTCCCTTGTGGCTGAGTGGGAATTCCCTTCTCAGTCTTCACCATCCCAAAGGTGTGTTTTTTTCAGGAACAAGTCAAGCAGCCAGTCGGAAAAGATTAGAGGTCCAAGACGTGCAAGATTCTAAGCAGCACACTATTTATGATAAATGCTAGGGGAAGCCTTTATGTTAAAATGTCCTATCTTTAATGAACGCAGCTATGATTTAATAAAAAAAAAAAAGTCCTATCTTGTCAATTTCTGAGAGTGAATTTTGGGGAAACAGCTTTTTCTTTGTAGAGGCATTGGGCCTTCTTTGTGCCCTCTCCAGGTTAACACTAAAAAATTATCACCTGTGCTTTTCACAAAGAGGCATTGGATTGAGTTGCTTTTGGAATAAATTATACAATTGTGATTAAGGGCCAAAAGATGGATCCTTTAAATTAAAAGATTTCTAAATTTTATTAAAAGCTCTCAGAGATCTCTTATTCAGAAAAACTGCCTTATTTGTATTAACAGAGAAATTAGATTAAAAGCAAAACACATCATGTTATGGCTAGCCTTCAAGATTCTCTTTTAAAGAGCAAATTATCTAATTCAAAACAAAGATTAAAAACATCTTTTAAACACTGCCCTGTAGGAATACTGACAGAGGCCAGTTTGTTTCATAGCCAACTGGTTAAAGTTCTGTATTTTTATCTTAGCAGCCCTGGGTTCAATGCTCAGGCAGGGAATGAGCCTCTTCTGGTTTGATACTAGTAACTTGCGCCGTTCATTGGTTCTTTTCTCTTCTGTGCACAGGTTTTGCTTTCCTATGTTCTGTAGAGCCATTTGGGTTTTAAAAATATTTATATATGAAAGTTCAAGCTGAAAAGCTGGGACCCTACAAAATATGCGTGGACAAAATTGTAGGTTACATCTTGATTAAGACTGTGATGGTTTTGAGTTGCTTTTGTGGCTTTTCTAGATCTTACCAAAACTATTCTCCACCTCTGTGAAACGATGCCCCTTCTTTCAGTTATAACCATAAGGTTAAGGCTTATTGGTTTTAGTTAAAAGGTTTCTTTAGTTTAAAAAGTTCAGAAGTGAAAAGGTTAACTCTTTTTCCTCACTAAAGTTTGTTCCATTAATCTTCACTCCTTTCTATTCCTCCCTCTGTGGCTCATGAAAGTTTGGCCAATCAAAGGTGGCCAGAGATTCAAACTGTAAGTAAGGCAAATGCCGAGCTTCAACCAATCTAGTTGTGTTTATACCTCACTTTCTCTTCTGTTCATGAATCTTCTTAACATTAGAATCTCTTAGAACCTCTTCTAGTTCAACTGACCAGTTTGTAAGTTACTCTTTGGTCAATTAAACTCTATTAGAGCCCATTTTTCATAAAAAGTAAATTTAAGATAGAGCTCCCAGAGACCACCCCGCCTCCCGGAACAATGAGAATCCCAGGGAGGTACCATTGGGGTGGTTCACTCTCCCACTGCAACTGAGGCTTGTGGGTGAGTTCTCGCTCAATTCCAAAATATGACACATTTGTGTTTTTAACTTTCTAAGCAAATTTTTGATTCTGTCTTCAAAAATTATGACAGAAACTAGGTGTGGGATTTGATTGGATCTGATAGCTGAATTAGCTTACATTCAGTAAGAGGTCTCAAGCGTCTGCATCAGGTGGAAACAAATAGTAGTTGACAATACATCACACGGTGCAAACTCCTACAGCTTTCTGTGTTCTCTCCATTTGTTCCTTTTTCTTGTGTAAGGAAAATCATTACCTAAGTTGATCATGAAGATCTGAGAGCTAAAGATGAAGACAGAATAATTAATTTCTGAAAAACTGAGTACTTTACTTTCTGGCAGTGACTACCCATACATGTGTAAGTAATGGGTCCCTAAAACTGGCCAATACTTCCAGAAATGACAGAACTTACTAAAAATCCTTGAAGAAAGTGTGGGGAAAACACTTCAAGATATCAGCTTAGGGAAACATTTTATGAAGAAGACTTCTGAGGCAATTGCAACAAAAACAAAAATAAACAAATGGTACTTAATTAAACTGAATAGCTTTTGTACAGCTAAGGAGACAACAACCAAAGCAAATAGACAACCACCAGAATGGGAAAAGATATCTGTATATTATGAATCAGACATGAGCTTGATAACTAGGATGTACAGAAAACTCAAATTATGCAACATAAAAAGAGCCAACAATCCTTTATATCAATGGGCAAGAGATAAAAATAGAACCCTCTCTAAAGAAGACAAATGGCTAACAACATGAAAAATGCTCATTGTCCCTTATTATCAGAGAAATGCAAATCAAAACCACCTTGAGATATCACCTAACCCCAGTGAGAATGGCCCACATCACAAAAATCTCAAAGCTGCAGATGCTACTGGCATGGATGTGAAGAGAAGGGAACACTTTGAACACTGCTGGTGGGACTGCAAACTAATACAACCTTTTTTGGAAGGAAGTATGAAGAATCCTCAAAGAACTCAAACTAGACCTCCCATTTGATCCAGCAATCCCATTACTGGGCATCTATCCAGAAGAAAAAAAATCATTTTAACATAAGGACATTTGCACTAGACTGTATATTGCTGCTCAATTTGCAATCACCAAATTGTGGAACCACCTAAATGCCCACTAACCCAGGAATGGATTAATAAGTTGTGGCAAAAAAGATGGATACTTTACATCTTTTGTATTAACCTGGATGGAGGTGAAACACATTCATCTTAGTAAAACATTAAAAGAATGGAGAAGTAAGAATCCAATGTAGTCAATTCTGATATAAGGACAATTAATGCTAGAACATGGCAGGGGGGGAAGGGTGTCACAGTGTGTGACACATCTCTTGAGAAGGGGACCAATTGTAAGAGGGACTTCACTTAACAAATGCAAGCAGTGTAACCTGGTTCTTCATACCTTCAATGAATCCCCCCAAAAGGAAAATCATTGCCTAGCTAGTAAGTGCTGAAAACATAAAATAGGTACTTAAAAAAATAGTAATATTTGAGAGCTGACAAATAAAAATTCTTTGTGAGAACTATTAGAATTACTTCTATCTGTATGTCTGTATTTGTCCTTTGTATATCATACTTTACTACCAAATTACATAAAAAGAGCTCTAGTTAACTGGCTTAAAAATAATAAGTGCTTAAATCAAATAGATGCCAGAAACTAACTCATGGATTTATTTCAGGTGACCTTAAGAATATAGCAATTAGTGCAGATGATTTAAACTGATAACTACCTACTGAAAACTGGATACATATAATGTCCTAGGAGTCTCAGTAAGAATGATAATTTCCTAGATTATGGCTAATGTTTTCTCTAGTGGCAGCTTCTTTTACTTAAATAGAGGCAGCCCTGCTATTTACAATTGGGCCTTACTCCATACTTCATTGCTACTGTGAGAATTTATTCCAATGCACTGTAAAAAGTAATCCATTAAGGACTGGGTAGGGTGGCTCACATCTGTAATCCTAGCACTCTGGGAGGCTGAGATGGGTGGACTGCCTGAGCTCACAAGTTCCAGACCAGCCTAAGCAAAAGCAAAACCTTATTTCTAAAAATAGCTGGGCATTGTGGTGGGTGCCTGTAGTCCCAGATATTTGGGAGGCTGAGGCAAGAGAATCGTTTGAGCCAAAGAGTTGAAGTTGCTGTGAGCTACCTCACCCTCTACAGAGAGTGACAAAGTGAGACTCCTGTCTCAAAAAAAAAAAAAAAAAAGTACTCCATTAATCCCCAAATGTCAGCTTAGTTATCTCAAATTAACTTAGTTTTTTTTTTTTTTCTTTGTAGAGACAGAGTCTCATTTTACTGCCCTTGGTAGAGTGCCATGGCGTCACACAGCTCACAGCAACCTCCAACTCCTGGCTTAGGCGATTCTCTTGTCTCAGCCTCCCGAGTAGCTGGGACTACAGGCACCTGCCACGACGCCTGGCTATTTTTCTGTTTTGCAGTTTGGCTCAGGTTTGAGCCGGCCACCTTCAATACATGGGGCCGGCACCCTACTTGATGAGCCATAGGCGCTGCCCCTCAAATTAGCTTATTTTTAAACTCACCTATTCCCTACCCTGTCCTACAATTAAAATATATATTACAAAGAAGTTTAAAAACAAGTTAAGGTGTAAATAAATTCTTAACACCATTTACACAGTGTCTCAGACTAATAAGATAGTCCTCCTTATCAGAAGGGGAGAAGTTCTAAGACCTGTAGTGGATGCTTAAAACCACAAGCAGGGTACTTTATACAATACTACTATACATATATGCCTATGATAAAGTTTACTTTATAAATTAGGCACAGTAAGAGATTAATAATAACTAATAAATAAAATAGAACTATAACAACATGCTGTAATAAATGTTTATATGACTGTGGTCTCTCAAAATATCTTATATTGCACCTTGGATAACTGAAACTGCAGAGGGTGAAACCACAGATAAGGAAGGAGCCTCTGTATCCACAGCTTGGGTAAGCTGGGTATGCTAATGGTGCTAACGATGCCAGTCATTTTTTACTCAGTAAATAGTACTTTGAAAAAGATTGTTTTATGGTTTATTATGCTGAGCTACACTTATGTGACTACATAAAGATATGCATATAAAGATACATAAAATATATGTCTTTGAGCATAGTGGTAACTAACACTCTCAGGAAGTACTATCACAACCATACTGCACATGAAAGAGTTTGAAAATCAATATATTTAAAAGAAAAATCTGCACATGGAAAGAGAAAACCCAAGTACTCACGTTGATGCCCAACCCATCAAAGGATTTTCCCATCGCTCCCTGGTATCAAACTCCATCTTCCATTTCTTTGTGTTGTTTACTCCAGACTGCATGTTATTTCGACCAGGAACAAAGATCCTGACTTTTCTAGTTTTGATATGTTCTTCTGGAACGCCAGTTAAAGTAGTGATATCCTACAGAAAAAGCAGAAAATAAACATGGTTGAAATGACCTTTGCAATGCTTTTGTTGTTACCTATATTCATGCAATTCTATTTGCTTTTAAATTGAGATAAGCTTTCCGGCTTACTTCACTACTATTCTGATATTTTGCCACATAAACTGCTATCTACATATTTGCAAATGGTATGTTTGGAATTGGTGTTAGGTGACAGTGACAAAAGGGTCATAAAAAAAAAAAAAGTTAGGCCCCTTTGTCCAATGAAGAATTGTTAATTTCTTAAGAGTTTGTTTGCTGGGAGAAAAGCCTGTAGTCAATACAACTCTATTTTGTGAGCAGATATAATTAGTCAGAGGAGAAAAAAATGTAAGTGGAATATTAAAAGTAAGGGACTATAAAAGGAAACTAGATTTTAAATAGAAAACAAATCTATTACCAGTGGTTTCTATGTCAAACTATTTACCACAAGGTATTCCCTTCAGAAGGAGGCCAGAACTTTATTTCATAAACAATTGAAATCAATTAACAACTTTAACTTTGATTTATCTCCCTTTGGGGAAACCTACACGAGAAAGGATGATGCAATCAAATCTAGTCTGCAAAGGTAAACCATAAAATTTGCACAATTTTTGCATGTGAGATGAAAACAATGGTAACTTTCTTAATTCTCTTTTACTATGCTTCTATCCAGTAACAAAAGCTCACTTGGCAAACACACAGAATTTTGATGTCCCCCCCATCTAACAAATAGTGACTGCCAAGATACAAAATAATAAAGTAATTTAGAGTTTGTCTCCATTCAGTAATGGTAAAATACTTTATCCCATCAGAGTCAACATATTATTCTTATTAATGAAGCATTTTAAAATTATGGTTCACTTAACAAAAGAAAAAATAAAACAAGAAAGAGGTAACATGAAAATGATTATACCAAACCTGTGAAAACTAGAAAATTTAACCCATTTTGTGAATTTTCGTTTCATTATAATATATCCCCTAGTGAAGGGTAATGTTTATTTGTAGTCTAGCAATGCTATAAACCAAAAATTATTATAAGTACTTAGTGCGGTAGTATATATTGGGAAAAATAGTAAGTGAATTTTTGATTCAACTAGTCTCTACCCACAAGATTAAGAAAAAATTGTTAAAAATTATTTTTAGTTGGCAACCAATCCTCTTTTTAATACAAGTTTTTTCTACGTGAATACAAGTTCTTTCTACGTGGACCAATAATTAGATGTGGCTACTGTATCACAGTCTGTTAAGAGAAACTATCAAAATGATACATATAAATATTTATACATACATGTACTTCTAATATGTGCCTACATTTATTCTAAGTTTCCTTTTATCTAGGTTAAAGTACAAACAAAGTGATTAAGATTGGCACATAATTTTTAAAGGTGTGAATTTAAGTTTTAATGACTTTCTAGGCATATGTTTCTACTTCAGAACTTGAAGAGACTTATGCCTGGAAAGTTCTCAATGCTTATTTCCCCTCTTGAATTCACTATAATATTTGCAATGTGCCATATCAGTTTATTTAGTATTTATACATCTTTAGATTAATATGTTCCATATTAATATTAATATGTTCTATAGCTGAAGCAGGGTATAAAGCAGCAGTTCTCAACCTATGGGTCGTGACCCTCAGGAACTGTATTAAAGGGCGGTGGCATTAGGAAGGTTTAGAACCACTGGTATAAAGCAACACTATAATGTTACAGATTTGTAAGATAGGCCATTTTTTTTCAAATTCCCTTCATTCTGAGTTGAATTCATAAAAACTAGAGCTATTTGACTATTCTTTAAATTAACTCAATGAAAGGAAACACAGTAAACTTTTAACACTAGTTCAGGAAGAAGAGACAAAATGAACTTTACTTCTATATTGTGACAAATATCAAAAGTAACTAAAATATTCAATAAAGCTTTGAAAAGAATTAAAATAGTATTTCTTGACTTATACTATCTATCAAGCAGAAAAGGACAGAATAAATTTTAGAATGGAAACCTTAGGTAGCTAAAAAGTGTTGCTAAGCCATTTGTATTTAGAACTATCAATCTTTGAATGTCTTTTCAAATTATGGCAATTATTTACTGCTATCTGAATTTGGAAGCCCTGCAGAAGATAGGTAAGGCACTGTGCCCACTTGAGTTCCCAGCCCAAAACAGAATAGGAAAGTATTGGTATCTCTCACACACTTGACACCTAAAGGACACTGAAGTTCTAAAATTCCTAGGCCCTATAGGAATAGTCTCAGTGTAGACAACCTGATTTCTCACACTTTTAAAATGCATCACCACACTCCATTGTTATTTCATCCACACAGCATCAGCCAGTGACAGAAGAACCTGTTCTTTAAGCCACCTTTCAATGGGCTAAAGCTCCCACTCCAAGATTCCATTAAAATAATGTAACACTTGAAAAGAACTATGGGGTACTGTGTTGAACTCTACTTGTATCTTTCATGCTTTGCTTTCCTTCTAAGTTCTCAAAGTTACCCGTAACCCATTTACCCAACTTTCACATAAAAATAAAACACCTACAAACCATTTAAACGACGTTGAACTAATGATATTATGTATAGATTTCTACTCCTATACTGCAATACGTATCACCTATGACTTTTTAAGCTTACTTACAAAAAATGGAAATGCTTTGAAGATGACAATATTACCTTTTATAGATTTCTCATTTTATTGGTAAATGAGATAATTTATAAGTAATTTACACATTTTCTATGATTATAAAAATGCAAAATCACATGTTGTGAAAAGCCTTCCAGTTGGCAACTGAAGAACCTCAAGACTCACCAGTTAATAATTACCCGTATGTTGTAAGAAAACGAGTTACCTTATAAGTCAGTTCTCAACTTTCGTAATGCCATGGCTTTTTAATATAGTTCCTGTGGGTGGCGACCCACAGGTTGAGAACCACTGCTATAAGTAAATATACACAGACTTACTGAATTTTAAAACTTTTATACAGTTGGGTCAACCATATAACCTATATTCTTATCAGGAAAAATGTTACTATCCTAATAGTTTCAGAAACAACTTCATGTACAATATGCTATTTTAAGAAATGGTAACTAAAAAAAAAATCATAATTCACGAATTAAAACCATTCAAATCAAAATCTGTATTGAAAAGATACATGTCATAATTCCAAAGTTCACTCTTTCACAATTTTATTTCTTGGAGGAGATGATAGCTGACCTTCCATTTCACAAGTCTAGTTAAATGAAGAGGAATTTAAAAAATCATTATGAAAGTATATGCCTATATATGTATATGAATTTTGTTCTCTCAAATATCAATTTCCATTATCAAATATTAGTTTTCCATATAAAAACTGTATGATTTGGTTATCAACTGTCCCCATTTATCTTTTGTGAATTCAACTTTTCTTTTTTAAACAAAGGAAGCAGGGAACAAGCAATGGGAAGTTAAGTGTCAAAATACAGAAAAACCTCCCAGCAAGCTTCTTGCAACCACCCAGGATTTAGAGTCTTGCTGGCCGCTCTCTTTTCAATACCAGAATTTCACACATTTCAATGACTATTATGACTTCAAAGAATCAAATTTTCATCATTGTCTGTCATCTGCCGGTTGATTTGTATAAAGGAGTTCTTCTGCATACACTCCAAACAAAAGCCTCTTTACTTTTGTGGCTATATATCAAGTCTAAAAGTTTTGTTTGTGACAGTTGTGTCTTTGGTAAATTAGGGTAACATTGAAGGAGTGCAGCTGCTCTGCAGGAACCTCCTTTTTGGCACCATTTCACTTAAATAAAAACTGAATAATTAGCTTCTGCCTTTATTAAACCACAAAAATGCCACTGGCCTTAGTAATTACTTCCGGTTGCTCCACCCACTTAACCTTAACAGTTTACACTTGTCGTAAAGAGAATTAAATGAAAGATTTTGCACTTTGGGATGATTTTTTCTAGATCCCTCAGTATATGCAGAAAAGCCAAAGTTTTTATCAAGCTTTGTAGTAAGTTCAATAAATTGCTTGTTATTATAAATGTTGAAAAGCTTTAATAGAGCACATATTAGAACATTAAGTAAAAAGAAACTTGTTCTATTCTAAGATGTTAGTTACCAATTATGTGTTTAAATATATTTTAGAGCTAAAACTGATCTAATATTCTACTTCAGCCATTAAAGATGTTAAAAGAAAAACGGTCTTATATCTGTAATAAAAACTTTCTTTCAAGTAACCCACAGATTATTAAAACCAGAAACTCATTAGAAGTCTCAAATATTTAAGGACATTTTACAGTATAAATTTTAACGGTTAAAAATACAGAGTTGGCAGATTACATAATTATATTTGTTCACTCTCCATGGAAGGACTTTACTTCTAAAAAGCAGTGGCCATAGGCCTCATATGTAATCTAAAACGTAAAAATAAATTTGAGTTGTGTCACTAAAGATAATTTTTGTTTATATGCTAAAGCAACAAATTGATCTAGAAGTCCACTCAGGTAATAAACAAGTGTTGGACTGTAACATCTTTTATATTTTACACTTTTGTATTATTCTTTTTGAGACAGGGTCTTATTCTGTCACCAGGCTTGAGTACAGTAACTTGATCGGAGTTCACTGCAACTGCAAACTCCTGGGTTCAAGCAATCCTCCAGGCTTAGCCTCCTGAATACCTGGAACAATAGGAGTTCACCACCACGCTCAGTTACAAAGTGTGGTTTTAAGAGAAATGGCACAGATAACTTGATAGGAACAGATCATGCTGCTAATCATATAAAAAGTAAAAAACTAAGAGACCCATTTTTCAATCTGAAACTATTTTTATTACTGATAGATCCTTTGGAGCAGTATAAAACAGAGCAATGGCTAAAAGCAAAGGGCTGAGTCAAACTGGAACTTCTTCTATTTCATCATCTATGAAATCAATTTACTATGGTAAAACAAGGACTAAATGTAAGTAAAGTGCTTACATTGTACAACAAAAAGAATGCTAATATATTTTTTAGCACCTACTATGTGTTAGACACTGGGCACAATGTTTACCACAGACAATCTTTTTCTCATGAAAATTACTAGTGAACATTTTTTAAAAGGACAGAGTGAACACCAATGGGAAACTGGTGCCGGGATGCAGAAAAATATCCTATTTTCTTTGAAAATTACGAGTTAGTAATTAATATACTCTACAAACAGAGTCAGTAAGTTGCTTTAAGCCTGGAGAACAGAAAAACGTAGCTTTTAAGAGCTGAAAACCCCATTTCTTGTGTATGTCAAAAACACGTGAGTATGATATATGTTAAATAACTTTACGTATGTAGTCACATTTTGAAACACCGATGACATTCATGAAACCAAAGAAATAGGTATAATTTACCTTTGTTTCAATTCAAATGGAAAGATTCTACTTTCCCAAATTAACTATCCTAGAGGTGGCAAAAGATGTAAGGATGAGATTTTATTCCTTAAGAAATCCATGATCTGTGTACAGACAGGTTAGGAAAGGGTGAATATAATGAAATAATTATATTATCAAACACAACACTGGTTAAGGTATCAGAAAAAAACTGACCAAGGAGAGAAGTAGAAAATGATTCTTTCAGGATACTTAAAATTTTAATATGGCACTATTAAAACATCATAATATTAAAAGGAAATTTTAAAAATGTATCTGTATGCTTAACATCTCTGCAAATGTTTTATTTTTATTACCTACCAACAATTATCCATATACACATCCACTTTACACAATTGTAACAGTTATTTTCCATTAATTATTTTAATGTAACATAACATCCCTTTTTTTCCTACGCAGTTACCAAGTCTTCGTATTTCTTGTTTTAATGGACATTCATTAATAATCATTAAGATAATGCTACTTCTTGGTTTGTTCCTTCCTACTGAAAAATCAAACTATTATTGATTTTTAAGTATAGATTACTATAATGAAATTCTCAGCAACCTAGTGGGCATTTTTGGTTTGTTTTAGACATAGTCTCACTCTGTTGCCCAAGTTAGGGTACAGTACATCATCATAGCTCACTGTAACCTCAAACTCCTAGGCTCAAGAGATCTTCCTGCCTTAGCCTCTTAAGTAGTTGGGACTATAGGTGTGTAACACCATGTCCAGGTCATTTTAAATTTTTTGTAGTGATGAGGTCTTGCTATTGCTCAGACTGGTCCTGAACTGCTGGGTTCAAGTGATTCTCCCATCTCATCTCCCAAAGTGCTAGTATTACAGGGGTGAGCCACCACACCCAGCAACTTAATTCTTTTAAAGTTACTCACTGAGTCTAGAATTAAGGCTGAGTCAAAGGCTGAAAAAAATTCCATGGTTTCTGCCATGTTATCTAATTACTTTCTAAAAGAGAGGTAAAATTTTATATTGCCACCAACAATGTACTCTCAGAAAGCCAATTTCTCTTTATACCTATTTCTCTGTGCCTTGAGAGTATATATTGATCAGTTTAACTCTGGTATGTTATTAAAGCTAGAAAGGAGAGAATGAATTTGATTTTTGATTTATAAAAACAAAATTATCAAAATTTTCCCAAAATTGATCCAACAGTTATGTTCCTTTGTAGGAGATGTTACTACCAGAAGAAATAGGCATGACATGCCAAGGAAACAATGATCTAAAAACTAAATAACTGCTCAATCACACAGACATGTGATCTCTTACTTTATAAAGTTATTGGTAGAACTAGGGCTCACTCAAATTATGGCACTGTGGAGTTACTCTCTGACCTTTCCTTGCCTCTCTTCCATTGAGCATGGTCATAAAAAAATTCTCAGTCTTCACTCACTTGAAAGTAGATGAGGTTCACTACAGAGAGGTTCTGCTCTAACCCCCCACACTCAGAAGAATCTGAACAAATAGGCTTGCTAAGTTTCCCACAGTTTACTGGCATTAGATCAGACCCCCTTTTTGTAGAGTCACATTTCTACAGGACTGTCCATTCTTCACTATACCCAAGCATAAAAAATACAGTTTTCTCTGGGTCTTCATTTCTGAAGGGTCTCATGTCACATAAAACTTTGGTTAAGTACTCAGCCCTACTATGAAACCAATTTATAGCTTTCATATGAAAGCTATAACCCAATTATAGCCCAAGAATATGGGGAAAGGGGAGGGGGGAGGATAGGTGGAGGGAGGGTACATGTGCAATTTACTAAATGTAGAATGTAAATGTCTTAACGTAATAACCAAGAAAATGCTGTGAAGGCTGGCTATGTTAACCAGTTTGATGAAATATTTCAAATTGTATATAAAACCAGCACATTGTACTCCATGATTGCATTAATGTACACAGCTACGATTTAATAAAAAAAAAATTCAATTAAAAAAATTGTTGTGCTTTATTTCTTATTAATCTTTTATTATAAGGGTGTCAGCCATGAACCTTATAATTTTTAGGTAAGGATGATATTACTTTTTCTCCCTTATAGTAGGACATGATTTGACATATGCCAGAGGCAAATCAAGTCTTAGAAGAAGCTATTTTATGGTGAATGCAATTTTGGAAAAATGGTATAAAAATAAACACTACTCCCAAATAGGAAAATTTCTCATGATACCTTTTTCCATTTTTATAGGAAAACACTTAAAACAATCCTTGTTTTTTAACAACTGAAAGTGAAGTTGTTAAAAAAATTACACGTAACAAACGAATGATCAATACTGCCTCAATGAAAACCAGTACTTAACTAAGGTATTTTGAATAATAAAGTAATACAGTTTTTACACTTATAAAACTATAACATTTAATAATGACTAACTCTTTAATAGCTAAAATGAGTTATTTCTTTGCTTTTTAACCCCGAATATTTTTGTTTTTTAAATCATTAAGTCATGTGGCTATTTCAGGACACCTGCTAACTTTTCAGAAGCTGTAATAAAAGGGGGCAAAAGTTTGGCTACAAGTTATTTGGTACTTACATAACATTTTCAAAAGAACCAGTCTGTTATTCCTTAATCAAATATTCTTCTTCATTCCCTGGTAATAAATTAAAATGCTGACAAACACATAACATACATTAAGAGTTATGAAAACAAAATGCTTGGCAGCAGAGAACTGAGTATGAAATACCTGTTGAATAAACATCAGGCCAAAGGAACAGAACATAAACTTCTTAAAATCTAGTGATAGTTTAAGTAATAAATGAAATTAATTACATCTGAAAAAGAAACCGTAAAAAAATAAAGAAAATAACTTAATGGATTCAAAGCTGAATGTTTCTGACCTAATAAATAATCATGAGGCAATGGTATATAAGTCAAACTAGATTACAAGAAGACATATTTAAAAAATGTAAGTTCAGGATGAGCACACAGCTGGGCACAAGTGTCCCGCTGCATCTACTTCAGTGTGAGCCACTGGCTGTACAGTAAGTAACTGGATGAAGAAGAAAACATAAAACTATTTGGGAAATGCAGCAATTCAAATAGCCATGGATATAATTACAAAGTTGTGCTGCCAGTACATAGAGAGATTGATCCTGTCACAGGAATGATTATGAATTTGACCAACCTCAAAAAAAATATGGAGCAGACAATTATGAAGAAGGAGTACAGGTCTTAGGGATTAACATTATAGAAAGGCCAGTTTCTTTCCATAGTTGAAAAAGATCCTTATCTCCTTTGAATATTAAGTAGTTACCACATGATTGTTGTACCTTTACATTGTGCTCTAGAGTGCCTGATTTACTGAAATTATTGTAAGAACTGTTAAATCTATTTAAAACCAAACTTGTAATATTTCCTGAATATCACATAAAGAGTCTTATTTATGGATTAAAAATCACTTCATTTTTGTGAAGAAAAAAACTTAAAATTTATTTCTTATTAATTCAGCATAAGAATACAAGTTAAACCATGCAACAGAAGTTTCCTGTTGTTAGGAACTGGTCAGTTTTGAATATAGTAGAACCCCCATAGTTGACCACCTCCTTAAGTTGACCTAATTTTAATAGACCAGGCAGGTACCACATGTACATTACCAGTTGAGGACCTCTGTATGTTTACCAGTTTATTACAGTCCCTTGGGTGATCAACTTGCAGAGTAGTTCTACTGTATTTGAAAAAGAGAAACACTAAATAATAAACAAATGCATGTGTGCACATATATACACACTTTAAAAATTGTATTATAATGCAAAAAGTACATATAAGCATTCTTTTAATAATCTTCTAATATAAGGGAATGCCTTTTCTTTGAATATAGTTCAGTGATTAGACTCCTCAGCATTGTCTCTTCTATAAACTATCAAGAAAATACACTATCTACAATTTATGGTTGTAGGGGCTTTTTGTGTGTTTGTTTGAGACAAGGTCTTTGCCCAGGCTAGAGTGCAGTAGTATCATCATGGCTCACAGCAATCTCAAATTCCTGGGCTTGCGCAATCCTCCTGCTTCAGCCTTCCAAACAGCTGGGACTACAGACATGTGCCACAGTGCCTGTCTAATTTTTCTATTTTTTACAGAGATGGGATTTCACTCTAGCTTAGACTGTCTCAAACTCTTGGCCTCAAGCGATCCTCCTGCCTCAGCCTCCCAAAAGTGCAAGGATTACGGGCATGAAACTCCATGCCCAGCCTATAGTCTCAGTTTTAGAAATGCAGAATAAGAATATGAAAATGTAAAATAATCTAAATCTAAAACCTGTCTAGAAGGACTTCCTTTAATATCACAATCTTTTATAAGACTTTACCTCTACTTACTTTGACAAAAATTATTAGTGTAGGGAGAGAAAAAAATATTCTTTCCTCTATCCACCCAAGGTTCAAGGCTGAGGCCTCTATAACAAAAGACAGACTAACATGAGAAAAGCATACACATTTATTTAACAAATTTTATATCACACAAGAGCCTTCATAAGGAACCCAAAGAAACATTTAAACCTGTAGTGAAATACAACAGGGCAAAAGGGAATGATTTAATAGTAATCAACTGGGGAAATTGAGAAAGACCTATTTGTTCAGATTCTTCTCTGTGACCATTTATTTACTTTCAGAGATAAGGATATTCCTTTTCTACAGGTATAGAAAGGGTACCTCTCATATAAAGGTCCTATGACTTGATTCCGGCAACAATGAAAAATCTTTCTTAGGTTTCACACCCTACATCATTAGAGACAGGAGGAGAAAATCAGAGTGATCTTCTTGCTTTTGCCTTTTTCATAAAATATTCAATATGCAAAGGTGACATATTCCAGGGTTGTGTTCTGAACCCCATCATTGGACATTCACCTCTTATCGTCTCAAAGTATACAACAGAACTGTTACAGAAGAACTCTTTTATCCTCATATAGCATCAGATTACAACATTCAATTAATTCAGTTGATTCAACTGTGTAATTACAATGTCAAGTATAATGGTAGAGACAGGTATGAAAATAAGCACATTAGGTCTTGATAAAACATAATAACTGAGAGATAAAGTCTAGCAGTATACTAAAATGAAGCCTTAAGTTAGTCTTATACATAGTATGTAAAGGATGTTAGTAAGTATGTTCTATAAAGAGAATGGAGAACATCAATAACTGAGCAAATTGTTAAAGGTCAGTTAAAAAAGTAAAGATTCGTTAAGGAAGCCATTTTTGCAAAAGAATGTCACAATGTGGTACTGTGATTCCTGAAAGGAAAACTCTGTATATTCCAACAATTGTCTCAGCTTTATGCCTGGGGGAACATTTCAGACTATGGTGCAGAGAGGTAAAACCCAAGCAGAAATACAGGAGCCTTGCTGAACAGAAAAGGTAGGAACTAGTGTTCAGGGGTGCTGAGGCAACTGACTGTGAGGAAGAGTTCTGAAGAGGAGCTAGGTAAAAAAGGAGCTTCAAAAATTGTAAAATGAAACTTTGTGAAAAAGGACAGTAAATTCTAACAAACCAGGGCAGAGAGACTTTGCTAAACTCTCCAGACATTTAACAGAGACACAAGAAATGTCAAATCTTATAAGTAAAGTACAACCAGGCATACAATGCATAATAATAATCACTAAAAGGATCAAGTTAGGTGATCAGCCACTAACTAACTGCTGAAACAACAATGAATGTTCTTTAAGGACAGACAATAAAATCTAGATTCCTAATAACAATCAGAATATCAATTACACAATTATCATTAAATAAACACATAGCAAAATCTGACCTCAACATAACTACAATAATAATCAATAGAAATAAATGCTGAAACAATCTGATGCTGAAATTAGCAAAGATTTTTAAGTAGCTAGCATAAATATGCTAAAGATGTACAAAGTGAACGAACAGATGGAGAATTTCAGTAGAGAAATAAAAGTTACTAAAAAGAACTAGTTAGAAATTTTAGAATATGTTGATAGTTTCCATAAAAGGCAATAAATATGTATAACATCTAAAATAATAGTGCATGTGATTAATAGAATTTGAACACTACAGAAGTAAAGATCATTAAACTTGAGGACAGAGCAACAGAAAATAACTAAATTGAACCATATAGAAGAAAAAGACTGGGAGTAAAGTAAATTTGGCTTTAACGACTAGATGGGCAATAATAAGCAGTATAGGTGTTAGGTACCAGAAGCAGAAAAGAAATTGAAGCAAAAAAAATTGTTTTAAAACACTAAAATAATTAGAAATTTTATGAAAAACAACCAACCCCCTCCCAGTCTTAATGAACCAAGATAAATGTAAACCGAAACAGACTAAATTTCTAAAGTTCAGTGATAAAATACAAAAAAGCAGTCTTAAGAAAGACACATTACGTGCACACATAATGATGATAAAAGAAAATGAAAAATACTGAAAGCTTTTCCTCTAAGATAAGGAAAAGACAATGATGTCTATTTTTGATACTTTTTAAATTTTTTTTTTTTTTTCTTGAGACAAGAGTCTCACTCTGTTGCCCTAGGTAGAGTGCTGTGGCATCATCATAGCTCACAGTGACCTCAATCTCTTGAGGAACCTGTCATGACACCTGGCTAGTTTTTTCCTATTTTTAATAGAGACAGGGTCATGCTCTTGTTCAGGCTGGTCTCTGCGCTCAAGCAATCTACCCACCTTAGCCTCTCAGAGTGCTAGGATTACAGGTGTGAGTCACTGTGCCTGCCTTTACCATAACTTTTAAAAAACAAACTGGAATGATAGCTTTAAAATATTAAAGTAAAAATCTTTAATCTAGAATTCTATGTTCAATGAAGAGGTCTGTTATAAACCAAATGTTTATGTCCTCCCCAAATCCACATGCTGAATCCCAAAACCCACAATTTGATGGTATTTAGAAATGATGCCTTTGGGAGGTAATTATGATTAGATGAGATTGTAAGGATAAGGCCCTCATCATGGGATTAGTGGCCTTATAAGAAGAGACATCAGAAAGCTTCTTCTGTTTCTCTTTCTTTGGGCCACGTAAAGATACAGCACAAGTCAGGAAGACAGCCCTAAACAGAAATGACCATTCCGGCCCCTTAATCCTGGAATTCTAGTCTTCAAATCTATGAGACAATAAATTTCTATTATTAAAGTCACAGAGTTTATGGTATTTTATTATGGCAGTCTCAGCAAATACAAGGCCCTTCAAAAGTGGAGTTAAAACAAAGTCTTTTAGAGAGAAATAAAAGCTGAGAGATTTTGTCTCAATAGACCAGCACCATGAGAAATATTAAATGAAGCACTTGAAGGATGGAGATACTAGATAAAAATTTTATTTATATAAAATAATTAAGAACAGGCAGGAACCTGTTGTCCCAGCTATTTGGGCAGCTGAGGCAAGAGAATTGCTTAAGCCCAAGAATTTGAGGTTGCTGTGAGCTGTGACACCACAGCACTCTACTGAGGGCAACATAGTGAGACTGTCTCAAAAAAAAAAGAAAAAGAAAGAAAGAAAAATAATTAAGAACAGAAATAGTAAATTTGAGTAAATATAAAAAATATTTTCTTCTCATTTCTTTAAAAGAGAACTGTTTAAAGCAAAAACAATTATTTACCATAAGGTGTGTAACAAATGTGGAAGTAAAATGTGTGTCAACACTAAAAAAAAGAATTGGAGAGATAAATGGAAGCACTGTTTTAAGGTTCTTACATATAAAGAAATATATTATTCACAATAGACTGAAAAGTTAAGGATGCACATTGTAATGCCTAAAGCAACTGCTAAAGAAATAAAAAGAAAAATCAGATAGGACAAATAGAAAACAAATGTCAAGATGGCAAATTTAAATCCCATTATATCAATACATATGTTTCATGTAATGTTTTAAGAAACACTAAATTAAAAGGGAGAGACTGTCAAACTAGATACAAAAAGGAAGGCTCAAATACATGCGCAAGAGTGAAACTCTATAAACTCAAATAGTTTAAAAGAAAAAGGGTGGAATAAGATGTACCATGCAAAACTAAGACTAAGAAAACTGGAGCAGTTATAATAAATCATCAAAGTAGACCTCAGAACAAGGAATACCACCAGAAAAAGAGGGACATCATTAGTATAAAGCATCAACTCATCAAGAACACACCATTCAATGTGTTTGCGCACCTAATAGTAGGGTGTCAAAATAAAGCAAAAAAGAGATCCAACCAAAAGAAGTAAACAAATTGTAGTTTGAGATTTTAACACTTCTCTGACAAAAAATATAGACATAGTATCAGTAAGGATATAGAACATCTGAATAACACTATTAATCAACTGAAACTTAATTAAAATGTATAGAACACCAAACCCCCAAACTGGAGAATGTAAATTCTAAATGTACATAAAGCATTACTCAAGAGAGACTATATTCTAGATCTAAGGCAACACAGCCAGACTGTGGCTCAAAAGAACTGAAAAAAAAAAAAAAAATCCAAAAACAGAAGTAAATAAAAGCTGGGCTGGGTTGGGCTGGGCACAGTGCATGGTGGCTCATGCCAGTAACAGAGGACATTGGGAGGCCAATGTGGGAGGATCACCTGAGCCCAAGAATTTGAGACCAGCCTGGGTAAAATGGCAAGACTCTGTCTCTACAAAAATCTAAAAACTTAGCTGGGTGGGGTGGCACATGCCTGTAGCTAGGAGCTACTTGGGAGGCTGAGGAGGGAGGATCACTTGAACCTTGAAGCTGGAGCTTGCAGTAATCATGCCACTTGCAGTAATCATGCACCTCAGTCTGAGAGACAGGTCTCAAAAAAGAAAAAGGGCCCACTGCTGTAGCTCATGCCTGTAACTCCTAGCACTCCGGGAGAAGGCAGGAGAATCCATTGAGCTCAGGAATTTGAGATGAGTAAGAGGGAGACCCCATCTCTACTAAAAATGGAAAAATTAGTCAAAAATAGAAAAAATTAGCCTCGTGTTGTGGCAGGCACCTGTATTCCCAGCTGCTCAGGAAGCTGAGGCAGGAAGATCGCTTGAGCCCAGGAGTTTGGAGTTGCTGTGAAGAAGGCTAATGCCACGGCACTCTAGCCTGGGTAACAGAGTGAGACTGTTAAAAACAAAGAAAAAAAAAAAGTAAAGACTAGGGAGAAAGCTTCATAAATTTTTCAGATATATTCTTTTTAGCACAAACTCTGTTACAATGTATTATAAAACAAAAGTAACAGTAGTAGTAGTAGCAGTAGTATAGAAGTAACAGCAATAGTTATCAACACTTAGCACTAATTGCTATGCCCTGGACTAATATTTTACATATATATTTATGATGGAAATATCATCAACCATCATCTCCATAAATTTATAGTGCAATGATAGGTCAGTTCATAATGCTGATTTTGGGTTGCACTAAGCTTTGGAGTACTTTCTAATTCAATGCTGTGTCATTCATGTATTATGTGTTTTTGTTGTTTTGTAATTCTTAAACATATGGTATTCATCTATATGGTAGAATGTGCTACACTCCATGTGTCAGTCTGAAAGGTATCCACAAAACAAGACCATGTACATTAAAAATAAAACACAAGTTACAAAGAAACACGTCTCTAAAATTACACAGAATTGGTCAAAAACTCTCGAGAAGTATTCTGTATCAATTACTTCTAGGTATATAAAGTTACTAAAAATGTTGATACTAAGCCTTTATACTTTGTAATCTCTCTTCAAAGAATCAATCCTAAAATAAAAATGTTATCAAACAGACTTAGATATAAAAGTATTCATTCTATCATCATGTATAACTGTGAAAAATTATAAACAACCTCAACTATAACAACTGCATGTAGGTTGATAAATTACAGTATGGCCATACAATGGGAGATTATAGTATTCATTTGTAATTATGCTTTTGAATAATTTCAAAGACAGATACATGCATTATAATGCACAAAAATAAAAAAAAAAACAGGATATACGACATCTGACAATTAAGGTCATAACTCATCCTAGTAAAAGTACATACCTCATTGGTGAATATCACTACAGACACCCCTGCAGTCCTCCTCTTGGGAAACTGCACTGACACCTGTGCCTAGGCTACCTTTCAAAGCAATTTTGAAACTATTTTCATAGAATAATCATGTGAGCTGTTGTCATACCATATACAAAAACACAAAACAATGATAATGAATGCTAGTCAGTAAGACACTGCCTGCCACATGTCACCACGATCACAGCTGTGAGACACCAATACACAAGCTTATGAAACCCTACCCAAGTTGTTTGCACAGTGCTGCCAATGTAAGTGCACAATGGCGGGTTTGTGAACTTAACTGTCGGACCTCATACAATGACAGCTCTGATGGTCATTCTAGAAAGAGTTCCAAAATTGCTTTGAAGGATGGATTAGGTGCTGGCATTGGTGCATACCTTACCAAGGGGAGTACAACAAAAGTAACTATAGTGATACTTAATAGTGAGGTATGTAGCACTTGTTCCAAGATGAGTTCACAAACTTAATTATCAGACCTTGTAAAACACAATTTGTATTATATATAAATACGTTGGATAGTAATGCATTTAAATACTGAAAAAAGTAAATTCACCAAAACTGAGATTAAAAGTGATTTTAATTTTCTTCTTTATACTTTTTATTTCTAAATTAATGTTGCTACAGTGTATGTATTACTATTTTTTTTTTTCGAGATAGAGTCTGTGTACAGTGCAATGTCATCATAGCTCACAGGAACCTCAAACTCTTGGGCTCAAGAGATCCTCTTGCTCCAGATTTTCTATTTTTAGTAGAGATGGGGTCTCACTTTTGCTCAGGCTAGTCTTGAACTCGTGAGCTCAAGCAATCCACCTGCCTCAGTTCCCAGAGTGCTAGGATTACAGGCATGAGCCACTGTGCCCAGACTATTACTATTTTTAAAAATATTTATTTTTTAGTTGGTGAGTAAAATTATATATATTTATGATGTACAATATAACTTTTCATGTCCATGCATTACTATAAAAATCAATAAAATCTTGAAAAAATTACATAGACTTTAATGACCAAATATAATAATATGAATAAGGCATTTAGAAACTTCTTTGGAGTAATATAGTTTCTACTTTCCACCACTAAAAATAGATTACAAGTGACTAAAGAAGTTTCTTAATGGAGGGATATTATATATCAATACATCTATCAATTAAGGAATTATGTAATTGATTGTCAGAAACTATGTAATGAGAAGGAATAGTTATAGATGGTATTAATGCTATGGGCTATTAGAAAAGGCAAGTTACATGACAAAAATCATAACTCTACCTACATATACATACACAAATAAACACAAATGACTCAAAAGACCACTGTAATTAAGGGCAAACCCCTTTTGCTACAAGGTTCCCTAGAACTCAGTGCCTGCATAGCAGATATGACTCAGAAAAATGGTCTTCACAATTCAAAATCAATTAATAATAATAATTGCAGGCTGCTTCTCTCTCCAGACTAATAACTCCAAATAGCAAACAAAGGAAGTAAAAGAACTTTAATTGAATGATGAACATAAAACATCGTGTTCTCCTATTGCTTAATGTAGGTATTCTCAATTGACTTTCAGAATAAATCTAAAATGATATTTTTGCACTTTATAAAATGAGGGCACTTACAGAGGTTAAATAAATTGCTTCAGGCTGTATAGTTATCTATAATGAGTCCATATTCTTTCCACTATGCTATGTATCTTTCTAGGGTGAAAATTTAAATAATGTGTAAATCACCGTATTTCTTTTTCCAGTTAGTAAATGCCAGCAAAAGTACCATGTATTTATAAAGGGGGAAATAAGACAACAGACAATATTAAGAGGGTGGGGCCCTCCTCGTCTCTTCCCTGCAGTTCTGATGTAGCTCCCTAGTTATTTAGGGAAAGTGAGGGGAAGAAAGAAATGAAGAAAGATGAAAAAGTACAAAAGGAACAGAAGTGTGGAAGAAAGGAGAAAAATGAGAAGAAAACAAGGGGAGAAGAGACACGAGAGTAGAAAAAAGAAAAGAATAATAGCCAAAGAATGAGAAAAGAGATCAGCCAGAGACAGAGAAGGCAGGCAGAAAAAGAGAAAAGAATGAGTGGGAATGAGAGAATGGTATGAAGTGGGGGCCTAAAATCACACAGCCATAAAAGGAAAGAGAGACGAACCTCAGTTACATGGTCAGCAAAAGAGGGAGTCTTGTTGAAAAGACAGAGGGAAAGAGCTACACAAACAGTATGAAAAGAGACAAATCCAAGTAGCAGAAAGAAAGAGAAGGAAAGAATAGGCAGAAAGAGAAGTAAAGTCAATGTTAAGATGAAAACAGACAACTATCATTGCTTAGTCCGTGCTGCTGGTTAAGGCAAGGTGTACAGCTTAAATGTATTTGGGGCTTGTCAGCACCTACATAGTGGACAGCGGCTCAATTTCTTCTATCTTCCTTTGGCATTATGATAAACTCCCATTAATGGTTTTTTCCTTTGTGGGGCGAGGAGGTGCAGAAAGAAGGGCCATGAGAGATATGATCTTTATCAAAAAGCAAATTTTAAATTCAGAAGACTTAAAGAAAAATCAGCACACTGTTATACCATATCTAAAATCTATTATTAAAAAATGCAAAGATAAAAATTGAGTTCCTTTTAAAAAAGTAGTTGTTAAGAACTCAATCACTTGTATCATTATGTAGAAAACATAACTTCATGAAAATTATAAAAAAGTTTTTTAAAGAACATCGAGATATTTTTTAAATAAATATAAATGGCAACAAACTAATCCTTTCCTTTGAGTTGCTTGGAAGGGACCCTTAATACTAATAATTATCCAGTGTCTTTGATCGCTAAATTAGATCATATCATTTAAAACTGTATAAAGACTTCCTATTGTAATTAAAATTCAAACTTTTTTATCATCAGCCTAAAAGGCTTTCTTACCTGATCCAGCCCCTGCCTAACCCTCTGACCTCATTTAACATCATTCTCCCCTTTACTTATTATGCCATAGCTTCCCTCTTTGACTACTACCAGGTAGTTTACACTTTTGGTCATCTGCTTTTTCCTCTACCTGAAATGCTTTCACCTTGGATCCTCACATAACTGGTTCTCATTATTCAGATCTTAGTTCATATATCATATCATCTAAGCGGCTTTCCTTTGCTGCCTTATTAAATAACCCCATTCTACCCAACCCCAGCTATTCTATATCCCATCATCTAACTTTATTTTTTCTATAACATTCATTATCTATGAAATATATCTTAAATATTTACACATAAGGTTAATGTATGCTTATATAAGAGGATAAAAGCTCTAAGGACAAGGATGTTTTTGTTCACAGCTACATATTTAGAGTTCAGAATATGGTATACAGCAGGTGCTCAAAAAAATGAATGGATGAAAAAGTAATAAGAGACAAGTGAAAAATCTCTTGAAGCAACACATGGTGGCTGGCACCTTAGTGTCCCACTACTTTGGATACTGAAGTGGAAGGATTCCTGAAGCCCAGGAATTGAAGACCATCCCAGGCAACATAAGATGACTCTGCCTCAAAACAAAACAAAATAAAACCAACTTTGAATGCTCTTCAAACAAGCACAGATTTTCCTAGTTGGAAACTACTAGTCCTGATAGTGAAAAAAGATGGCTGACCAGAGACATGGCTTGCTGGGCCGTCCCGGCAAGAAGGTAGGATACTGAATATAAGACAGGGGAGAAGATTCGCAGTTTAGGTGTGGATTAAAGAGACAGCTGGGTAGCCACAAAGAAAAACTACAAAGCTAAGAAGGAAGATAAAGAAGAAAAGATACTGGTGAGAAGCAAACCCAGAGAGCTTTGGAGCCCAATAAAAGGGGAAAGAGAGGTTTCCCCTGTCCCTCTATGGGCCTTAAGTAAAAAGTGAGCCACCAAGTTTATTGTAGGCATTTGTACCCTCCATAAGTCCACACATGGCAGCAAATAAGGAATAGTGGGGTAAACTAGGATGTCCCCAGAGTTGGTGCAGTCCATTAGGGGCTCCCCGTGGGCAGAGTGCCAGGAGAGGCTGAAGTACCAGCTTGCTTCCCTCAAGCCTGCTTCCTCTCTAGTATCTCCCTTGTCCATTACAACCAAGAAAGCAGTTTGAGCTCAGGCTGACTGGAAGCTGCAGCCCCTCTCCCACCCATTGTAATAGCCAGAACAGTTTGAGCTGAGAGTTCGCAAATGGCCGCTTTTTTCCAGTGGGCACCCACTCCAGACTCAGGTCTTTACAGAGTGGAACTCACAATCCCCCCTTGAGTACTTGTGGTGCAACGGGGTGCACAAATTGGGAACTCCCTGACAGCCAATATTTGGCCTGGGTCACAGGCTGGCACCTCAAATAACAGGTGTAGGGGGATAGAAGAAAGAAGCCTAAGAGCGGACTCGGGTAGCAAGGAAGCCCTTGTGGACATATCTGACAGGAGAGTACTGTGGGGTTCTGAGGAAAGAGAATCTGTGAGAACCCCCATTCCCCCATAAGAGAACCGCCATATTGAATAAGGGTGTGGCATCTGGAGAGGAATAGCCTAGCCCCTGCTTCCAGGGCAACCAAACACCTCACACTCAGGTGTGCCAGCTGACTGGGTGCTGTAGACCCTCCCCTACTCAATACAAGAGAAAAGCAGTTTGGGCTAAGAAGTTTGCAAGTGGCTGCTTGAATTTGGTGGGTACATGCTCGAGGCTGAAGTCCCCACAGAGGGGCATACACCTCTTCTTTTGATGGCCTGTATTGGAACATAGGTGCACAATCTAGGGACTCCCTGCCCACCTGTGTTTCATGGAGATGCATGATATATAGCCTGGGGAGAAGCTTGAGAGCTGGACTTGGGTAGTGAGGGAGCTCACATGGACTGAACTAATAGGAGTGCCAAGGGGGTCCAAAGTGTAGTGATTTGGGAAGTGCTCCTTGCTCCTAGCAGAAAAACTGTACTACTAGATAAGGGCTACAAGATCCTAGCCTGGGGCTTTAGCAATTAAGAATTTAGGCTGCTGTCCTGTGAAGAGTCCTGCCAGTTTGAAAAGCCTGCCCTAACCTTCCTCCCAGCAGCTCTCCCAGTGGCCTGAACAGTAACTTCTGAGCCCTGCTGACACTTTGCAAAACCTCTTGGGCACCCACACACTAAATATGATCTGGCTCTCCTCCCCAGCTTCAGTGGTGGTAGAGATCAAACAAACCCCTGGAAGCTACAGGGCCTCTCCTAAAGCTTAGTACTCCATCTGGGGGACCAGAACCTATCAGGAGCACAAAAGAACATCTCGGCAGCTGGTTCTTTCATGCAAATATCAAACAATGACAGGGAGAACATCTCTATAGCTCATCATAGCATTTACCAACTCAATGAAACAGGGCCTACTTGATTTGTATTCACAAGTACCATCTTGGAGATTAAGCAGGGGGACCCAGCACAATTTACACTGCTAAGAAGAGGTGAAAACACCAGAACAGAGGCAATCTGAAAGGGTCATGAAACCTCCATCAACAGCCCATAGGCCACTCAAGACTAGCAAATTTCTTCCTGTCATGGTCAGGGATCTTCAGGGACCTGGGGACAGGCCTGCAAGCCAGTCCCAGTACACTAAGGACTCAAACAAGCAGCCAGGTGAGAAGGAATCAGTGAAAGAACTCCAGAAATATGAAAAATTAGAGCCAAAGGATACCCAAAGGAAACAACAGCTCTCTACCTATAGATGCTAACCAAAATGAAAATATTTAAATGACAGATAAAAAAATTAAAAATATGTATTATAAAGAAGCTCAATGAAATCCAAGATGAAATGGAAAACCAACAAAAAGAAACCACAAAAATAATTCAGAAAATGAATTAAAAAATTCATTAAAGAAATCCAATTCCTAAAAAAAGAGAAATTATGGAAATGAAAAATTAATTTAAGGAAATACAAAGCACAGTGGAAAGTTTTAAGAATAGCCTAAAAGAGACAGAAGAATCTCAGAGCCTGAAGACAACACCTGCAAATAAAACCAGTCAGTCAAATATAAAGAAATGAGAAGAATGAATAAATATAAGAAACATGGGATTATATAAAGAGGCCACACATAAGAATCACAGGCATTACTGAAGGTGAAGAAGAAAAGACATACGGGTGGGAAAACCTATTTGAGGGAATAATTGAGGAAAACTTTTCTGGTCTTGCTAGAAATTTAGATATCCAGGTACAAGAAGCTCAATGAATACCCAGGAGATTCATCCCAAAGAGGTAATCACCTAACCACAAAGTTATCAGACTAATCAAAGTTAATACAAAGGAGGAACTCCTGAGAGCCATAATGCAAAAAGACAAAGGAAAAACCATCAGGCCAACTGTAAAATTCTCAAATGAGACCTCATAAGCCAGAAAGGATTGGGTCCCATCATTAGACTTCTTAAGCAGAACAACTGCAAGTCTAGAATTCTGTATCCTACAAAACTAAATTTCTTATATGCGGGAGAAATAAAGACTTTTTCAGACAAGCAAACACTGAGGGTATTGGTCAAGACCAGACATTCTTTGCAGGAGGTACTCAGATCTGCAGGAAGTACTGATCAGCACAATAGGCACCCACCAGTGTAAAATCAATCAAAAGTAAAAGCTCGAGAATGCATATAAAATAAAGCTCAAGAAGTAATAAAACAAGGCAATAAGGTTCTACCCAACAAGATAAACAAAACTATATCCTGCACATCAATTTTTTCAATAAATGTGAATGGCTTGAATTCCCCATTCAAGAGGCACAGGTTGGCTGAATGGATTAAAAATACAAGCTGTGTGTCTGATGCCTCCAGGAAACATATCTAACCCATAAGGACTCATCAGACTCAAAATTAAGAGATGGAACACAATAGTCCATGCAAATGAAATCGAAAGAAAGCAGGTGTTAGCCATTCTCTTATCACGTAAAATATATCTTAAATCAGTAACAGTAAAGAAAAACAAAGATGGCCATTATATAATGGCAAAGGGAGCAATTTAACAAGAAGCTATGACAATCCTAAATACTTATGCACCTAACACAAGTGCACCCAGATTCATAAAATAAATACTATTAAATCTAAGCAAAGTGATAGATAAATAAATAGCAGCACTGTAAGCTAAGGACTTCAAAACTCTACTGACAGAACTAGATAGATGCTCCAAGCATAAAATAAATACAAAAACACTGGATTTAAATGGGACTCCACAGCAAATGGACTTAATGACATTTACAGAACATTCTACCCCCAAACTATTCAATATACATTCTTTTTATTAGCATGTAGAGCATTCTCTAAAACTGATCACATCTTAGAAAACATGTCTCAACACATTAAAAAAAACTGAAATTATACCATGTATCTTCTCAGATTACAGATGAATAAAATTAGAAATCAACTTCAATAGAAATACTTATCTCAACACAAAGTAGTACAAATTAAATAACCTACTGCTGAATTATTATTGGGTAAAGAATGAAATTAAGATGTAAATCAAAAGAATCCTAGAACTAAGGGGACACAAGTTATTAAAATCTATGGGACTCAGCAAAAGCAGTCTAAAGAGGAAAATTCATAGCCTTAAAAGCCTGCATCAAAAAGACAGAAAAAAATCAGGAAAGACAGATGAAACCAATCCCAAACCCAGCACACAAAAAAGAAGTAACTAAGGTCAGAGAAGAATTAAATGAAATCAAACAAGAAAACAAGACAGAAGATAAGGAAACAAAAAGTTGGTTCTTTGAAAAAGGAAAACAAAATTGATAGATCTCTTGCCAGATTAGCTAGAAATAGAAAACAAAGGACCCAAATAAGCTCAATCGGATATGAAAAGGAAGATATTACAACTGATAACACAGAAATACAAAATACCATCTGTGAATACTATGAAAAAATCTTTGTGCACCTCAACTCAAAAACATCAAGGAAATGGAAAAATTCCCGAAAATACACAAAAATACATGGCCCAAGCTGGAAGAAATGAAACTCCTAAACAGACCAAAAACAAGTGAGGAAATTGAAGCAACAATTTAAAAATCTTCCAACAATAAAAAAAGCCTGGACCAGATAGTTTCATAGTTGAATTTTACCAGACCTACAAAGAATTGGTACCCATACTGCAGAAATTATTTCATAATATCAAGAAGGAAGGAATCCTCTTCTACTCATTCTATGAAGCCAGTATCACCTTGATACCAAAGCCAGCAAAGAACAAAACAAAACAAAAAAAAAAAAACTACAGACCAATATCCCTTATGAATACAGATATAAAAATCTTCAATAAAATTCTAACAAACCAAATTCCATGCCACATCAGGAAAATCATCTACCACATCCAAGTGGGCTTCATCCTAAGGATATATAAGGATAGTTAAACATATGTAAATCCACAAATGTGATCTGCCACATAAACAGAAGCAAAAACAAGGATCATCATCTTAATAGAGGCAGAAAAAATCATTTGACAAAACGTAGCTCCCTTTAATGATAAAAAAAACTCCTAATAGGTATATATGTAACATACCTCAAAACTATAAAAGCAGACAAATTCACAGCCAACCTCATACTGAATGGAAAAAAGTTGAAAACTTTCCCATTTAGAACAGGAATAAGACAAAGATGTCCATTGTCACCACTTCTATTCAATACAGTGCTGTTAGCCAAAGCAATCGGGCAAGAGAAAGAAATTAAAGGGAACTAAATTGGGAATGAGAAGGTCAAGCTATCACTCTTGACAATATGATTTTACATCTAAAAAACCCTAAAAGATTCCTGAAATTGATAAATTCAGCCAAGTCTCAGATTACAAAATCAATGTACAGAAATCAGTAGCATTCCTATACTCCAACCTGAGAATCAAAGACTTACTACCTTCACAGCAATTACAAAGAAAAGAAAATGCCTCAGAATATATTTAACCAAGGAGATGAAAGATCTCTTACAAAGAGAACTATGAATCACCAATGAAGGAAATAGCAGATGATGTAAACGAACAGAAAACCATATCATGTTCATAGATTGGCATAATCAACATTGTTAAAATGTCAATACTATCAAATTCAATGCAATCCCCATCAGAATACAAATGTCATTTTTCACAGATCTAGAAAAAGTAATTCTGTGTGTCACTTTACAAGACCTTAAACTATACCACAGGCTATAGTGTAACCAAAACAGCATGGTATTGGCACAAAAATAGACACACAGACTAATACAACAGAGAATCCAGGTATAAAACCATCCATATATTGCCAACTAATCTTTGACAAAGAGGACAAAAGCATACACTGGGGAAAAGAATCCCTACTTAATAAACTGCTGAGAAAATTGAATAGCTACATGTAGAAGACTGAAACAAGATTCATACCTCTCACCCCTCACAAAAATTAATCCATGATGAATAACACTTAAACTTAAGGCACAAAACCGTAAGAATTCTGGAAGAAAATGTTAGAAAAATTCTTCTATATTAGCCTATATTAGCCTATCAGAGAATTTATGATGAAGACTCCAAAGTCAATCATAGCAACAACAAAAATAAAGAAATAGGACTTGATTAAATTTAAAAGTTTCTGTGCAGCCAAGGAAACAAACAACAAAGCAACAGATAACCTACAGAATAGGAGGAAATATTCTCATGCTATATATCCAATGAAGGGTTAACAGTCAGTATCTACAAAGAACTCAAGCAAGAAAAAAATGAAACAATCCTTTTACAAAGTGGGCCAAAGACATGAACAGAAGCTTTTCAAAAGATGATAGACTAACGGCCAATAAGCATATGAAAAAAAAGTTCAGCATCACTAATCGTCAAGGAAATACAAATCAAAATCACAATAAGATATCCCTTAACTCCAGTTAGAATAGGTTTTGTCAAAAATGTCAAAACAGGGCTGGGCACGGTAGCTCATGCCTATAATCCCAGCACTCTGGGAGGCCGAGGCATGCAGATCACCTGAGCTCATGAGTTCAAGACCATCTCTAAAAATAGTAGCCAGGCGTTGTGATGTTCACATGTAGTCTCAGCTACTTGGCAGGCTGAAGAAAGAGAATCACTGGAGCCCCAGAGTTTGAGGTTGCTGTAAGCTGTGACACCACAGCACTCTACCAAGTACAACAAAGTGAGACTCTTGTCTAAAAAAAAAAAAAAAATGGAATCAACACAAGCACCCATCAGTCATGAGTGGATGTGTCTGTGTGTGCAACTGGAATTTGTATGTGTGTGTGTGAGATACTTGAGTGGATATGTGTGCGTGCATGCGTGTAAGAGACACACAATGGAATACTAGTCAGCCATGAAGAAAGATTAATTAATCCCTTATATAACCATTTGGATTGAAATGGAGACAATTACAATTACCCTAAGTGAAATATCTAGAAAATGGAAAAATAAACACAATGTGTACTCGCTATTAAATTGGAAGTGACCAATAAGTACTCATGTGCACAAATGCAAATAAAACTCACAGATATCAATAAGGTTGGAAGGGGGAAGATGGGTTGGGTGAAATCATACCTAATTGGTACAAGAAACACTATCTGGGTGATGGACACACTTAATGACTCTGATTCAAGCGGTATAAAAGCAATCCATGTAACAAAACATTTCTACCCCTGTAATGGTTCAGAACAATTTAAAAAATACAAACTACTAGCCTTACAGGAGTTTTAATTTCTGAACATTCTAAGCACAGACTATATTAGCCAAATTTCAATGTTTAATATTTAATAATGCATACTAAATCAGGAGCCTTGTTTTAATTATCTGTATGTTAAATCTTGAAGTACCCAATCAGGTTTAAAAATCTCTGTACTTGACAGGTTTGAATTATAACAACAAATACCCAGTAGTCAATGTAATACATGTAAATTAGTACACTAATCAGATTCTCAATTTAAATTAGCATTCTTTGCCCAATATTTTGGTACATTTCTGTGTCCTACATGTTGTTTTGAGAAAGTAAATTATTTCCTGTCTATTTTGTGAGAAGCATTAAAAATTTTAGAACTTTTGTCAACATGCAATATGCTGAGGGCTGTTAGAAGCAAAGTATTAAACATGAAATAGCAACTGAACAAAAAGCCTATTCATATGTTTTTAGAAAAGTATGCCTAATGAAGAAGCAGTTTTGTGGAGACAGGACTACACTGCATAGAGTAAAGCTTCCATTTTACTGCCCTGTTTTTTAAACTTCCCCATCTTATAAAACATGAATATGTGTAAGCTTGCAGGTGGCATTTTGAAGAGTAGAATCCTGTTAAAAGACTAGCTCAAATAAAAATAGATAGCCTAAACACAGGAACAGAATCAAAGTTGGCAAGTCTAATTTTGAGGTCTGCATTCACCTTTCCTTTGCTCCAGGTCTAGTGCCTGGACATACATGACATAAAGAGAAAAAAAAATTATCACCAAATGATGCTATTCTATTTCTTTACTTCCTTTTACTCATCCATCATTGAGAACCTACTATAAAATGACCTGCAAGCTGATACAAGGCTTTAACAAGTTCACGGTGGATATGTGGATAAATGCTTGAGTTCTGAAATTATATAGCAAATGGCCAATTAAGAAAGCTATAATTCTAAAACCAAAATACTCTCTATTGACAAAGAGAACAAAACAAAACAAACACAAAACCTACATTCAAACCACAATATAAAATAAAGCATCAGGTATCCACATACTCTAAATTTAATGATTAGTTTATAATTATACCCACTTAAGTAAAAACTTCAGATAAGCAATTTTCAAGGACATAGTATACAGTTTTTGTACTTTAAATTCATTAAAGAGAAACAGATTTGTGTTTTTTCACATATAAGTGGAGTAATCTTTAAAATACGACAAAAACACCTTAACATAAAACCTAAACAAATAAGATATTAACTCTACTTTATTGAGAGCCAACATTCCTGCATAATAACATGCAAGAATTTTAAATTCTTGAAAGCAAGTGTCAAGTACTATACACAATTTCCATACACAGCAGGTAGTAAAGCAAGAAAAGAACTGACACAGTTACTCTCCTTAAAAGAGACATACAATGGAGAACTGTTACACAGCTCTAGCATACTACAGGTCTATGCATTAAAGATGTTGTGGCTATTAACAGTTTAAACCTTTACTGTATTTTGCTAATTGGTACATAGAACTTTAAAGCTTTTGGAAGATAAAACATTCCAGTCAGTTCAATTCTCTAGCATTGTTCAAGTATTCCAAGTAGGAACAAAGAGGAAAATAAATCTGCTTTAATTGCTGAAGAATCATAGATAATAGAGATGGCTGAACACTGTAGAGGAAAGATCTTTTGTTCTTTAAACAATTTAAATATAGAAAGATCATTCTCTTTTTTAAGTTTTAATGGTTCCTTTCTGAATATAAAGCTATTATTTTTAGCATTCATTTCCTTTGTGGCACTTAATAAGTTTTATATACCTTGATATAAAAGTAACTTATTTTAATGGGCATATATTTTAAAAAACAAATTCTGCACTTATCTAGAGAATTTATTTAGAAATAATTGTATATGATATGTTTTAATGATCATCATTGCTAATAAAGTAAAAGAGGTAACTGGAAATTGCTTTAAAACTGCTGTCATTATTACAGAAACACTTCTTCATTAAATGATCAAGTAACTTCTATTTAGATAAATTTTCAGCAATTTAAGAGCATGTTTTACCCATAAACAGAAAAACAATTTTAACATTAGTTCACATGTTTACTTATACATGTAATGTGTTAAATGCAATGTAATAATCTAAACACATTGCCAATTATTTCATACATGATTACTGTCTTTGGTACATATTTACTGATTAATGTACACAAGAAGCATAGAAATTAGAACCTTTCTTCCTAGCTTTACTAAGTATTAATATTTTTCATTACTTGACTCTGATATTTTAAAAATCTCTCTCATACACACATATACTACACAGGATAGTACTTAAAAAGACCAATTAAAGAATGGCCATTTTACTATGAAATTTACACTTCCAAATCATTAGTCATTACTTCTTTCTTGGAATTTTAAACAACAGTATTGCTACAAACTTAAAGGCTATTTATCCATTCTTCTCAATAGCTGAGAAGAATGGATGAATAGAGGAAAGGTATGTTGTAAAAAAAAATCACAGCTGCCTTGAAAACATAAAATATATTACAAATTAATTTTTGTTTAGTCAATGTCTCTTTTTGCAACATCTCTTTTTTTTTGTTAATTTCTCTTTTTGCATTAAATGTCTCATCTAAGTACAAGACTATAAAAAAGCATTTGTGGACTGAAAATCTTGAAGAAATATTATCCATATTTAGTGAGAGTCTTAAAGAAAAAAACCCACATGCAAAACTGCCACCATGGTAGGTTCTCAAAGGCTACTATTCTTTGATGTAAAATGAAATACTACTTAGTGAATAAAACATAAAAAAACTCCTGTCTGCCCTTCAAAGAGACATATCCTTTGACCCAGAGCTCCAGACTAAAGCCTTGAAATTTTTGCACAAGAATGCTGCGTGAGTAAAGTCCAGACAAAACAGACACTTGAGATGCTAGAAGGCTGTATAACTCCAACTGCAGACACTATTCCTTCCAATAATCTAACAGAGATAGCGCTGCCATACACCAAAAGAAAGTAATCTCACCAAAAGAAAACTGACCCCTTTAAAAAAAAAAAAGCACACAGTAAAAGCAAATAATAAGTCTTTGACTTAGGTTTATCTTTCTAGGCAGTACATCTCTTCATGACCAATTTTTAATTTAAATTTACAGACTTGCAAAATGCTTTTTCATCTATAAACTTTTAGTACCTTAGGACCACAAACCAATATAACATAACTACTTGTACAGCAAATATAACTGTTCTATTTTTGAAGGTTTGCAAAAATTATTCAATTTTACAAATTGCTTAGAACAAGTTCCAGTAATAAAAGAAAATTTAAACTATGAAGGTGGCAAAAAGATTTCAATTAAATAATTTGCTACTGTACAACTTGCTACATTCTAAAACAGCAAAATTAAAACCTCATCAGCTGGGATGCTACCACAGCACCATGTGCTTATTAATCAAGGAACAATTACTTATTGCAAGTACCAGCAAGTTCAGATGCTTTAACTGCTGTTTTATTGCTATTTGGAAGAAACTGTCCAGTAGTAAAATACAGCAAAGTGGGAACAATCAGAACACTGATTCTATTTCTTTTTACATGCACACCTAATTTTTAAATGAAGATACTAATAGAGAGTACTAAAAATGTTGAGCATATTAGGATTTTACATCAATAACAGTGTACTACAAAGCAATTTTTCAAACAAGCTTTGCGATGATAGCTGTTCTTCCCCACTCCACAACCCCCTAAAAGAATTTTTATAGATTGCTAAATAAAAAGTTTCCCTTTTCACATGCATTTCAATTTAAATGTGCATATGCAAGTAACCCTAATACCTCTGTAAAAGTTAGAACAGGTGGTACTTAATAACTTTCAAAAAAATAAGAACATAAATGAAAACAAAAAATTTAAAGTGCCAATACAAATGTTGGAGCAGAGTGCCTGGCACACAAAGAATGATAAAAAGATGGTACCAACATAATTTATACAAAAGTAATGGACTCATCTCCAAACTATTAAAGCTTATTTTGCATTACTTTTATTAATAAATTGAAATTCTTATATTTTCTGAGAGTTTTCCTATTTTTTACATTAACATCTTAACTGTAAATAGTTAACATAAGGCAATTATGACAAATAAGGAATAAGTGTGTAAAAAAAGGTAATAAAAATGATTAAAAAGCAAATCACAAGATACCTATGCAGGTGGACTTTATGCTTCGGTTATTTTTTAGGGAAGTACATATCAAACTCTTTAAATAGAACTGCAAATTTAATTTATTTTATATAGCTGAAGAGAATATAAAAAAGATAACATGTTCATTAGACTTGCGTATTCATCACATATACTAAAAGGAGATTGTGGTGGTGGTGGTGGGCGGGGGGTGGGAGGGAAGACACGAAGGAAAAAAAGTTGCCCTCTTCATAAAGCACAAAGGCAAAGACATTCTTCACTCAACCTCCATGGCACAGCTCCTCTTGCAACAAAAACCAAGGCCAAGTAAACAACCATTTATAAGTTTTCCTTATTATCTGTAGGAAGTATTAAATATTTGTAAGTAATGATGGTGCAACCCACAAAAAGTTTTCTTTAACATTAAGTAACAGTTTACAAAATTATTTAAAGAACCTATCACCTACTTTTTCAATATTTAAACTCTTATTAATTCTGAGAATAAACAAAAAGACTAGTTAGCCGTTTATATACAAGAAAAACCTTCTTAAAACTAATTAGAAAATTATAATGTACTCTGATGTTAAATTCTTTATTAACAATATTCAAGAAATTATTACAACTCTGAATATTCATTATATAACAATGTCAACATTGTATATAGTTCCAAAACAAGAGAATGGATTCATTGCACTAGAAAATATTAGACAGACTGTTCCACTCTCCATTCAATGGTTAAAAAATCAGAAAGCATATATGATGTCAATATACATTTGATGTCCAATAAACCCATTTTTTTCTCTGAACTTACATTGGTACTGACATTGACAAAGTACTATGAAAATTTCTTTCATTTATTTTATCCTATATGTTAATTCTGCCTGTAAAATATAATAGTAAAAAAAGTATTAAGCTTTACTTGGTAACATGCCCTTTGAGTAAATCTGAGAGTAAGTCAAAGAAAATAAAAGGCATGAACTTAAGATGGATGAAAGAAAAATGACTTGATAACAGTACAAATAAAAAAGCATCTGAGGTTTTAGTTCTATAAGAAACCCACATAAGAAGTATGAGAACCTAAAATTAAATTCACTTTACTAGAACTACTGTGATTAAAAGGAATAAAGGCAAGAATCCCATCACAACCTGCACCACATCTGTAGTATGCAAATTCTGGCAACATTTAAAGAGATTCAGTCAAACCAGAGGGTTACTAAGATGATTAATTGCCTGGAATTTAGTGAAATAAATAAAACCCCTGGGGATGCTTAACCCAGAAGAGAGAAAACATAGGAGAATGATTCTCCTCTATACTCTTAAAAGTTATTAGAACTCTAATGAGGGTTTGTTTATATGACATACGATATAGGCATACCCCCATTTTATTATGCCTTGCTTTTCCACGTCACAGATAACTGTTTTTTACAGGTTGAAGATATATGGGAACCTTGTATTTAGCATGTCCATAGGAGACTGCAAACTTAATAGGTAAGGGTGTGTGTTCTAACTGCTCCTCTGACCAGTCAAAACCTTCCCTCACCCTCCTCTCAAGTCCACCTAATTCTTTCAGACAATATTGAAATTAGGCCAAATAATAACCCTACAATGACCTCTAAAGAAAGTCTCAAGCCTCTGACTTTAAATCAAAAGCTAGGAATGGTTAAGCTTATGAGGAAGGCATGCTGAGGGCAAAAACAGGCCTAAAGCTTGACCTCTTGCATCCAACAGTCAAGCTGTGAATGCAAAGAAAAGTTCTTGAAGGAAATTAAGTGATACTCCCATGAATGCATGAATAACAAAAAAGCTAAACAGCCTACTACTGATAGAAAGAAGTTCTAGTGGTCTGGACAGACTATCAAACCAGCCACAACATTCCCTTAAGCCAAAGCCTAATCTAGAGCAAGGCCCTCTTGTTAATTCTATGAAGGCAGGGAGACCGGAAGAAGCTGCAGAAGAAAAATCAGAAGCTGGTAAGGTTGGTTCATGAGATTTAAGCAAAGAAGCTGTCTCCATAACAGAAAAGCATAAGGTGAAACAGCAAGCACTGATGTAGAAGCTGCATCAAGGTAACCAGATGATCTAGCTGAGATAACTGAGGAAGGTGGCTACAGTAAACACTAAATTTTTAGTGTAGACAAAACAGCCATATACTGGAAGATGATGCCACCTAGGAATTTCACAGGTAGAGAGAAGTCAATGCCTAGCTCCAAAGCTTCAAAGGGCAAGCTGACTCTTCTCTTGTTAGGGGCTGATGGAGCTGGTGACTTTAAGTGGAAGCCAATGCTCATTGACCATTCTGAAAATTCTAGGGCCCTTAACAAATATATAAAGCTACTCTGTTTCTGCTCTATAAATAGATAGATAACAAAGCCCAGATGAAAGCACATCAGTTTACAGTGTGGTTTGCTATACACGTATGCTCTGTAAGCACAATGTTGAGATCCACCACCCAAGGGATAAAAAAAAAAGATTCCTTTCAAAATGTTACTGCTGACTGACAATGCACCTGGTCGGTCACCCAAAAGCTCTAATGAAAATGTACAAGGAGATAAACTTATTTTCATGCCTACTAACATTATATCCATTCTGTAGCCCATGGATTAAGGAGTAATTCTGCCATAAGTCTTCTCATTTAAGAAATAGTAATACATTTCATAAGGACACATAGCTGTCAAAAATCATGACTCCTCTGATGGATTCAAGCAAGGTAAACTGAAAACCTTCTGGTAAAGATTCATCATTCTAGATGACAGTAAGAATATCTGTGATTCATGGAAGGAGGTCAAAATAGCATTAACTGGAGTTTGGAACAAGTGATTCCAATCCTCACAGGTGACTTTGAGGGCTCAAGACTTCTGTGGAGGAAGTAATTGCCTTGCTATGTGGTGGAAATAGCAAGGGAAGTAGAATTAGAAGTGGAGCCTGAAGATGTGACTAAAATCACTGCAATCTTATGATAAAACTGGAACAAATAAGAAGTTGCTTCTCACAGATGAGCAAAGTTAAGTGGTTTCTTGAGATGGAAACAACTCCTGGTGAAGATGCTGTGAATTACTGAAATAACAACAATGGACATAGAATACAGGACAAAAATTTAAGTTTACATAAACATAGTTGATATAGTAGTGGCAGGGTTTGAGGGTATCAACTCTAATTTTGAAAAAGTTCTACTGTGGGCAAAGTGCTATCAAACACCATTGCATGCTACAGAGAAATCTTCCAAGAAAGGAAGTCAATCGATGTGGCAAAATTCATTGTTGTCAATAAACCTTTGGCCAAAAAATCTCTAGTAACCTTAATCAGAAATGACAAAGAGGAAATAAAAACAAATGCCACAGCGATACAAGAGATTATCTTTGAATGCTACAAGAAACTCTAAGTCCAGAAATCTGATAATGTGGAGGAAACGAATCACTACATGGAATCACACTCTTTCCCCTAGACTTAATCAAGAAGAAACAGATCTCCTGAATAGACCAATTTTAAGCACTGAGATCAAAGAAACAATTTAAAAAATCTCACAACAAAAAAATGCCCTGGTCCAGATGGCTTCATACCAGAATTCTATCAAACCTTCAAAGAAGAGCTTAAACCCATTCTACAGAAAGTATTCCAAACAATTGAGAAGTAAGGAATCCTCCCCAACATGTTCTATGAACCCAATATCACCCTAATACCCAAACCAGGAAAGAACCCAACTAAAAAGGAGAACTTCAGACCAATTTCACTAATGAATACATATACAAAAATTCTCAATAAAATTCTAGCCAATAGATTACAGCTTCTCATCAAAAAAGTCATACATCATGATTAAGTAGGTTTCATCCCAGGGATGCAAGGCTGATTTAACATAGGCAAGTCCATACATGTAATTTACATATCAATAGAAGCAAAAACAAAGACCATACAATCCTCTCAATAGATGCAGAAGAAGCATTCAATAAAATTCAATATCCTTTTCTAATTAGAACTCTGAAGAATATAGGCATAGGTGGCACATTTCTTAAACTGATTGAAACCATCTACGGCAAACCCACAGCTAATATTATAATGAATGGAGTAAAACTGAAAGCTTTTCCACTCAGAAATGGAACAAGACAAGGTGGTCTTCTATCACCACTACTATTCAACCTAGTGTTAGAAGTTCTAGTCAATACAATCAGACAAGAGAAGGAAGGGCATCCAAATGGGGGCAGAGGAAGTCAAAATATCCCTCTTTACCAATGATATGATCTTATACTTAGAGAACACCAAAGACTCAACCACAAGACTCCCGGAAGTCATCAAAAAACACAGTAATGTCTCAGGATATAAAATCACTGTCCACAAATCAGTAGCCTTTGTATATGTCAATAACAGCTAAGATGAGAAGCTAATCAAGGACATAATTCCCTTCACAGTAGTGTCAAAGAAAATGAAATACCTAGGAATATACCTAACAAAAGAGGTAAGGGACCTCTATAAAGAAAATTACAAAAGCATAAGAAAAGAAATAGCAGAAGATATTAACAAATGGAAGAACATACCATGCTATTGGCTGGGAGAATCAGCATAGTAAAATGTCTATATTTCCCAAAGCAATCTACAGATTCAATGCAATCCCCATTAAAATACCAACATCATACTTACAAGATTTGGAAAAAATAATTCTTTGTTTTGTGGAACCAGAAAAAATGCTGTATAGCAAAGGCAATTCTTAGTAATAAAAACAAAGCCAGGGGCAGCAGCCTACCAGACTTCAGGCTGTACTACAAGGCCACTGTGATCAAAACAGCATGTTATTGGCACAAAAATAAAGACATAGACATCTGGAACAGAATAGAAAACCATGAGATGAAACTAATATCCTACAGCCACCTGATCTTTAATAAACCAAACAAGAACATACACTGGGGAAAGAATCCTTATTCAACAAATGGTGCTGGATAACCACGTGTAAAAAGACTGAAACTGGACTCACCTTTCTCTACTCACTAAAATTGATCCAAGATGAATAATAGATCTAAATCTAAGGCATGAAACAATAAAAATCCTCCGAGAAAGTGTGGGGAAAACACTTCAAGGTATCAGCATGGGGAAAGACTTTATGAAGTAGACTCCAGTGGCAACTGCAACAACAACAAAAATAAACAAATGGGACTTAATTAAACTGAATAGCTTTTGTACAGCTAAGGAGACAACCACCAAAGCAAATAAGACAACCAATAGAATGGGAAAAGTTATTTGTATATTATGAATCGGACAAAAGCTTGATGATAACTAGGATCCATACAGAACTCAAATTATGCAATATAAAAAGAGCCAATAATCCCATATATCAATGGGCAAGAGAGATGAATAGAACCTTTTCTAAAGAAGACAGACAAATGGCTAACAAACTTATGAAAAAATTTGCATTGTCCCTCATTATCAGAGAAATGCAAATCAAAACTACCCTGAGATATCACCTAACCCCGGTGAGAATGGCCCACATTACAAAATCTCAAAGCTAAAGATGCTGGGTGTGGATGTGGAGAGAATGCAACACTTAGACACTGCTGGTGGGACTGCGAACTAATACAACCTTTTTAGAAGGAAGTATGAAGAATCCGCAAGGATTAAAATTAGACCTCCCATTTGATCCTGCAATCCCATCAATGGGCATCTACCCAGAAGAAAAAAAAAATCATTTTATCATAAGGACATCTGCACTAGCTTGTTTATTGCAGCTCAATTTATAATTGCTGAATTGTGGAAACAACCTAAATGCCCACCAATCCAGGAATGGATTAATAAGCTGTGGCATATGTATACCATGGAATACTATTCAGCCATTAAAAAAGATGGTGACTTTATATCTTTTTTATTAACCTGGATGGAGTTGAAACACATTCTTCTTAGTAAAGCATCACAAGAATGGAGAAGCAAGACTCTAATGTACTCAATTCTGATATGAGGACAATTGATGGTAGTACATGGGGGGGGGTTAGGGCAATAGGGGAGTGGAGAGAGGGAAGGAGGAAGGGGGCAGGGGGTCACAGTGGGTGACACACCTCTTGAGGGAGGGACACAATTATAAGAGTGACTTTACCTAACAAATGCAAACAGTGTAACCTGGTTCTTTGTACCCTCAATGAATCTCCAACAATAAAAAAAAAAAAAAAAAATTATCATATTCATCTACCAAAACAAAAAAATTCATTGTTGTCTCATTCTCTAAGAAATTGCCACAGCCACACCAGCCTTCAGCAACCACCACCCTGATCAGCCAGAAGCCACAAACATAAGAGGCAAGATCCTTCACCAGCAAAAAGTTTATGACTCATTGAAGGCTCAGGTGATCATTAACAATTTCTAGCAATATTTTTAAATTAAGGTATGTACTATTTTTTAGACATAATGCTATTGTACACTTAACAAACTACCATATAGTAGAAATGTAACTTTTATATGCACTGGGAAACCCCCAAAATTTATGTGACTTGTTTTACTGCAATATACACTTCATTGTGGTGGTCTGAAACTGAACCTGCAATATTTCCAAGGTATGGCTATATATTTATAAATACCTACACTAAAAGTTGAAAAAACTATTAAGTATGAGCTTAATTTAAAATAAGCCAATTACATAATATAAACTTTTCATTAAAAAAAAACTTTCAAAAACTAAAATGTGAGAAGAGTGTGATTCTTGTATTTTTTAAAACTTTTTAATTTGTAGCTTAATATAAGACAGCTGTATTCGTCTGTTCTTGCATTCAAACTGCTGTGGTAAGCAGTCGTTATGGTAATACATGAAAAAATTCATTGCCATACAGATAATGTAGTTAGAAAAAAGAGCAGTATTTTAATATTCTTAATATTTTCATACTTAACTACATTGAAATCCACTGGTCTATCTTATACTTTAAAACTTCTACTCATGTATGATTTTATAGTATCATTCACTGGTTATATATTCATACTCTCCACACGTTAACATGTTTTATCATACAATGTCAAAAAATAACATATGTTAAATATATTCCCATTAGAACAGTCTGTAAGTATCAGAAAGATATCAAGCTCAAACAAATCAAGGACAGAATGAAGTTATACAAATATCTAAGTCTCTTTTGAAAGCTGATGTTTATCATAGGCAATCCTTCCTTGAAGTAAGAAAGTTCACTTTCAAGGAAATGTATGCCATGTATGAAAACTAAAAACCACAGCTTGTCATTTAGTATTGTTTTTCAATGACAAGTGGTACTATGAAAAAAGTGGTTAATTCATTTTACAACATCAACTTTATCAAGCACTTTTCCTTAAGATAATCATTATACTTTGGTATGCAACTGAAGTGTTTTACAAACACTTCTGTTTTGCTATATGCAACAACAAAAAAATGTGTACACAAGGTTAAGACTTTTTTTTTTTTGCAGTTTTTGGCCGGGGCTGGGTTTGAACCCACCACCTCTGGTATATGGGGCCGGCGCCCTACTTCTTTGAGCCACAGGTTAAGCCACTTCCCCAAGGTTAAGATTTTTTTAAATTAACAATGTTCACTGCTTCATTAAAGACATTAAGTAAAAGTAATTTTTCTTTTTTAATACTTGACTGTAAGGAATTGAAAGCCACAATGATTAGCAGCACAATTTGGCCCCACTGCCAAACCAACAGTTTTATCCCAATTGTTTTTGTACCATCAGTGTAAATGTCAACAGTGAGAAAGGTAAATGAAGACTCAATGTACGTATCAAAATAGTTTGATCCTGTGGATCTCCTAAAAAGGTCCTGGCCACCAATGCAGATCACCCTTTGAGAATCACTGATTCAAAAAATGAAAGAGTGGTTTCAAATATATAGATGGTTATCATATAGAAAATGGCATGCCCTATGTATTACCAAAGCAGACTTTGAACCAACATATAGAAGTTACAGAAAATAGATTAACACTAAATTAAGAAATAATCTTTTTCCCCTTGTAAAAAAATTGAGATACAATTTATAAACAGTAAAATGTTACTTTTAGTATTTTGGTCTATGGTTTGATTTCTTCTTTCACAAATATATACAAACAAACATGGGTTTTGACGAAAGAATTATTACCTTAATCAAGAACAATAACATCACCCTTCAAAATTTCCTCATGTGCCTTTGTAGTTAACCTCTTCTCCTATATCCAGCCCTGACAGCTGCTAATCAATTTTCTATCTCTAAAATTTTGCCTATTCTAGAATGTAAAATAAATGAAATTATACGGTTTGAAGCCTTTGAGCCTGATTTCCTTGTAAGTGTTGTTTATATTTTTCAGATACAATTCCTTTATCAGATGTGTGTTTTGCAAATGTTTTCTCCCAATCTATGGCTTATCTTTTCATTCTCCTAACAATGTTCTTCAAAGAGCAATGTGAAAAAGTCTAATCTTATAATAAAAAAAAAACAAAAAAAGATCATGCTTTTAGTGTGGTATCTAAAAAATATTTATTAAACCCAAAGTTACAAAATTTTCTCCTATGTTTTCTTCTACAAATTTTGTATTTTTTAGTTTTAAATTTAGCACCATGAGTTTATGTTTAGAACTTAGGCGCTAACTTTTGTGTATGGTTCAGAGGTATAGTTAAGAGTCTTTGGAGGCTTTTGTATATGAATATACAATTTTTCCATCATCATTTGTTGAAAAGACTATTCTTTTTCCATAAGAAACAACTTTCTAGTAATAACTCAACAGTAATATAAAAGAGCAGGCTCATAATGATATGACTCAGCTAAATGTAAACTATAAAAACAGAAGTTGGGGGCGGTGCCTGTGGCTCAAAGGAGTAGGGCGTTGGCCCCATATACTGGAGGTGGTGGGTTCAATCCCAGCCCCGGCCAAAAGCTGCAAAAAAAAAAGAAGTTGGCGGACCAGCTGTGTAGTCTAGTAAAAAAAGGGTAGAAAATTAAACTATCATTCCAAATCTTACTCCATGAAATCCCCTCAGATGGCTACTCTGGGAAAGGCTTGTAAGTCTTCTCTTTTGTCCGGCTCCCAACTTTCACCCTCTAGTAGTACAGCTTTTATTTATTTTGTTACTTATTGAATCCCCAGGTAAGATTTCTCTTGAACAAAAGGTTAAACAATTTTTTAAATTAAAAATAACCGGATTCAGTAATATCACAAAGTAAAATCTAAAGATATCCTCTAGTTTTGGATTCCTAGGATCCATATTCTGAAAGTGGAAATAACCCTAACATTAGTCCCCAACTAAGTCTAGTTTATATGCTTAAGATGTAGGCTTAATTTTAAAATATTAAATTATTTATGAATATCCAACAGAAATCATGATAATGATTAGCCATGATAATGGCTAACTCCTTTAACTTCAATTAAGATTTTAGCTTCTATTCAATTTTAGATACAAATGTAATAGTTACCTGGTATTGCACAGTTAATAAAAACAGTATACTTTTCTAACATACTGGTTTACATTATATAATAGTGGTATTAAAATACTGTCTCCACATCTTTTAAAATAAGAGGAGTTACTTTACATTTTGCAACACCTTTATTGTTCATGTTAATATATATTTTAGAATCATTTTAGCTGAAAGTGCAAATATAATCAACTCCAATTATTCGATATTTCTAGAAATGTCCTTCTGGGCCCATGGTCTTGTCATTATTTACTTATTGAACCCTTCATTAGAGGGTGTGTAGAAATAAGAAGACATGAAACCGTATCAGAATTATGTCACCTACTGGATTAATACTTTAATTTGAATGTAAACCTAAACAAATGGCTATAACTCAGATATGAGAATTACCTATGGATTTCAGTTATCCATATTAAACATTACTACAACAGCTACGAAAAATTACATACAAGGTGTCAATTGATTTCAACAGGAAAGCAATTATCATACTGACATTATGACTGACATAAGGATGGTTCTCCCTATCTGTGGGTTCCACAACCAACAATTTAATCAACTGTAGATCAAAACTATTTGGAGAAAAAAAATACATGACTAGCTCTGTGCTAAACATGAACAGTCTTTTTTTCCTTGTCATTCTTCACTAAACAATAGAGTATAACACTTTACATTTTAACATAGAAAATAAAAAATACATTCATTACAAAAATAAGTGTTCCAACTGCTACCCAAAAACACCACAAAAATGGAAACCTTTCATAATTTTAATTTCTTAATATCTGTATGACTTAACATTAGTGCTTAACGCTTAGCACAAACTTTACCTTTTTTGTAATATTTCTTCTTAAAATGTATGTATAATCAAGAAATTCAAATCACTTTTCTACAAAAACTCTAAATATCTATTGTACAAAAATAACCCTAAAGGTAGAATCATAGCAGGGTGTAGTAGAAAATCCTTACCAATTTTTCATCAACTGTTATGAGTTGTGTGTCTTGAATTTGGTCCTGTGCCAGCCTCCATGTGGAAGTGCTCAACAACCTGCAGTAAAAACTTTGAGTTAAAAAATGATCCACACAAGGTAAAAGAGAGCCAGACAAATCTTACATAAACAGCTACTTTAACAATATCTGTCTTATTTAAAAAAAAAAAAAAAAAAAAAAAAAGAAAGAGAAGAAAGTGAAGAGGGCACAAAAGTCTTTTTTCTCCCCAATTAGTTCTGTCTGCTGAGTTTCTGGCAGACGCACATCGGTCAGTTCACAACAGTCTGCACTTTATGTCAGTTTACAGGCTCTTTGTCACAGAAAAGCCACCAATGATACTGTACTGGTCATGAGTTTTCAGTGGCAGGTTTGTCATGGCCAGGCAGAAACATGCAAAGCTATACCAACTATTCCGGAATGCTGATTCCTAAATGGATGGCATCAGAAAGGAGGAAAAAAATCTAATCATAATAAAGTTTCTTCAGTATAATTTCAAACCAAAAGAAGTTTAAATAGGTATGATTTATATGATTGTTTTAATTTATGCTAGTTTTGTTGTGACCCTATTCACAAAACTGGAGAAAGTTTGAATGGCTAAAATAGAAATACTAAGTTGGAAGTAAAATGGGCACAGAATCTAGCTCCTCTCTTACCCCAAAGAAATTACTTAAGCAAACTGACCTTTTATTTCATATGTACACTGTCATTCATACTAACGAGTGTCACACCTATCCCTAACTGTGACATTTTAGCATTTTAGAGTTCTCCAAACTACTAAAGCATCTTACATAGATGTCTCCTTTGAATATGAGTTAGTATAAATACTTATGGCCCACATTTTCAAACTAACTATACACACTTTGAAAAAAAAAATAAACAAATATACACACTTTGGTGCTTTTTTTAATACAATCACCATCATAATTTTGATGCAGCATAATTAATCATCAATAATTGACACAAACTCTGTATTAAAAGTTCATGTTTCAATAATGTGTACATAACTTTATAGAAAACCTACTTACTAATCAGATAATGTAAAGATAACAATACAAACTCTTTAATGCTTTATGAATAGATATATTTTTAAATCTGCCAATTATTTCCCACACTCAAGTTATGACATAATTCTTTATCACTTTGAATGCTCCACTCTACACAAATGGCTATATGAAAATTACTTTAAATTATTTACAAGAATAGTTAAAATATATAGTCTAGTTGTTAGAATATTAAAGAAGAGTTGTACATCTTTTAAAATCTACTTTATTCTAGAAATCATTAACATCCATAATATGACAATAAAAAAAACTGGGGGCCAGGCATGGTGGCTCATGCCTATAATCATAGCACTTTGGGAGGCCGAGGCAAGAGGACTGCTTGAGGCTATGAGTTTGAGACCAGCATGGGCAATATAGTGAGATCATATCTCTATAAAATATTAAAAAATTAGGTATAATGGCACATGCCTATAGTCCCAGCTACCTGGAAGGCCAAGGCAGAAGCATTGCTTAAACCCAGTAGCGGAGGTTGCAATCAGCTATGATGATGCCATTGTACTCTAGCCTGGGTGACAGAATAAGATGCTATCTCAAAAAAAAAAAAAACCGAATACTTTTAACCAAATTCACATATCACACGAAAAAGATTAGCCAATGACAAAGGAACTCATGAGAACTTTCGGTTTTCAGAGTTCTTCACAGTTACACGCCCCCCCCCATCCTCAGAGAATACAATCTACGACTCCCAGCAGATGACTAAAACTGTGGATAGTACCAAAACCTATACAGTTTTCTCCTACACTTATGATTAAGTTTAATTTTAAAATCTGGCACAGTAAGAGATTAACAATAATAAAAAAATAGAACAATTACTTGAACACAAGCACTGTAACACCATGACAATTGATTTGATCCTAAAGATGCCTACTAAAGTGACTAAAGGTTCACAGCCTACACAGCCTGGATGCACTGGTGGGACAATGCTGGATGACATAAGTTTTTGCCATGCTGCACAAACCAGTACAGAATTTAAAACTTACCAATTGTTTATTCTGGGTTTGCCATTTAATTTTTTGGACCACAGTTGACATGGGTAACTAAAAGCAAGAAAAGTAAAACCACAGATAAAGGGGCCTATGGTAGTTTCTCTAATGAAGAGACTTGTTAGGCAAAAATAGTGTTAATTATTAGATAGATTAAAATTCTACACCCATTGGGCTGTGCAATTTTTGCCTACATAGTGGACTTAATTTAAACAATTGCCTCTTCACTGTTTAATATAATCTACACTGGGGCTCAGCACCTGTAGCTCAGTGAGTAGGGCGCCAGCCACATACACCCGAGGCAAGCGGTTTTGAGCCCAGCCCCGGCCTGCTAAAACAACAATGACCAACTGCACCCCCAAAATAGCCGGGCATTGTAGCAGGCACCTGTAGTTCCAGCTACTTAGGAGGCTGAGGCAAGAGAATCACTTATGCCTAAGAGTTGGAGGTTGCTGTGAACTTGTGACGCCACAGCACTCTACCAAGGGTAATACAATGAAACTCAGTCTCAAAAAAAAAATAAAAAATCTACATTGGTTATAATCCAAAGTAAATTTCTTAATTTAAAAAACCATAGATAGGGCGGAGCAAGATGGCTGACTGGAAGCAGCTTCCGAAAAAGGCTCCTGTCCAAAACGGAAGATAACCTCCAGAAACTGTGCCAATTAAGCTGAATACTGGGAGCCCAGCCGAGAGAGAGAAGTGATTTCTGTCGGTCACCTCTGCTGAGACAGAGTGCGACTCCAAGCAAGCAAGCTTCAGGTACAAAATTCATCTGAAAGGAAAAGTGTCCGTCCCCTACCCCAAGAAAGCTCTGAGTTTCTTGCTTTTCTGTTTCCTTTCTTTTTTTTCTCCTCTTTTGCTCCTGAGGGTTTTCTACAGACAAGCGGTGAACTGTGGACCTCTTGTCTCACCCCATGGAAGAGTGCTGTGGGAAGTGGGGTGTGCTTCCCCTGAGCATGCCGGTGTGACTCTGAAAACTCTATTGCTAGGCAGAAAAACTGAACTAAAGTTTTCGCCACCATACTGAACTTAGAGCACACCCTTACCCCTTACCTGATGAACCAGAAGCCTAACCCCCACTGAGACTGAGGGAGGAGGTCCCTGAGCAGCACCCCCACCCCCACCTGCCGGAACAAGTGCCCCACAGGGAAAAGACTCCGGGGGTCCACAGCGAGTCTTCCTCTCTATGGCCAGGGAAGTCGCAGGCGAGTGCCTGTCCCTGCATCCCGTGCTTGCCATGCTTCCGGCCAGGAACACTCCCAGCAACTGCGCGGGCCTCCGCTTGGCACCCACAGGGCCTCCGCAGGCCAGCCTTCTTCCAAGGACTCCACCAGCGACCACCAGGCCTCTCTGCAGGCCCACCACCAGCCCAAAACTTCTGGGACAACCATGCGGCCCTGCACCCACCACTTAAAGGGCCTCTGCAGTCCTGCCTTCTATCAGGGATTCCACCAGCAACTGCTAGGCCCCTGCAAGCCCGCCCCTGGCCAGAGATTCCTCTGGTGACTGTGCGGACCTGCGTATGGCACCCGCAGGGCCTCCGCAGGCCTGCCCCTAACAAGGAACTCCCCTGGCAACCACGCAGACCTGCGCCCCACACTTGCAGGGCCCCGCAGTCCTGCCTTCTGCCAGCAACCCCGTGGATGACCGCCAGGCCCGCGCAAGTCCGCCCCTGGCCAGGAACTCCCCAAGCAACCACATGACCCTGTGCCCGGAGCCTGCAGGGCCTCCACAAGCCAGCCCTCTGGACTCTGCTGGTGACTGCCAGGCCTCTGTAGGCCCACCCTCAGCCAGGAACTCCCCCGGTGATCACACAGCCCTGGCACTCCCACAACTGTGTGCACCATCCCCCACCCTGCTGCTGGATCCAGGGGTGCCACACTCCGGGGCACAGCCAGAACTTCCTGCCTGCGGCAATCCCAGAAGATCTACACAGAGTCACTCACTACAAAGTTCCAGCAACAATAGAGTGGTCCCGCCAGGGTCTAATCTTTGAGAGACACCTTCCCAACTCTGAAGACGGCCAGATGCAACGGTAAAAAACAATCATGGGGCGGAATCAACAGAAAAACTCTGGCAATATGAATAATCAGAGTAGACCAACTCCTCCAAGGAACGACAAGACAGACACAGCACAAGATGTCCTGCATTGGCAAATGGCTGAGATGTCTGAAATCGAATTCAGAATCTGGATTGCAAATAAGATCAGCGGAATGGAGGAAAAGATAGAATTAGAATTTCAAGCAGTAATCCAAAAGATGACCCAAAAGATGTCTCAAGAATTCAATGAATTCAAAGACAAAATGACCAAAGATTTTGACATACTGACACAAGAAGTTGCAGCCCTTAAAGATCTGAGAAATTCAGCAGAATCCCTCAGTAACAGAATGGAGCAAACATAAGAAAGGATTTCTGACATGGAAGACAAAGCTTTCGAACGCTCTCAAACCTCCAACAAAGAAGAGATTGGAAGGCAAAAACAGATCACTCTCTCAGAGAGCTCTAGGATAACTTGAAGAAAACCAATATTCGCCTCATAGGGATCCCTGAAAGTGATGAAGCAGCTTCACAAGACACAGAGTCTCTTATTCATGAGATTACGAAAGAGAACTTTCCAGACATGCCAAGAGATTCTGAAATTCAGATAGCAGACAGTTTCAGAACCGCAGCATGACTCAACGCGAATAAGACATCAACCAGGCACATCATAATTAAGTTCACTAAAGTAAATATGAAAGAGAAAATTTTAAAAGCACCCAGACTCAAGAAATCAATAACCTACAAGGGGAAGAATATTAGAATAACTGCAGATCTCTCTGATCAAACCTATCAAGCTAGAAGAGAATGGTCATTGACTTTTAATCTCCTAAATCAAAATAACTTTCAACCCAGGATCCTGTATCCAGCCAAACTGAGTTTCATTTATGATGGAGAAATTAAATACTTTAATGACATCCACATGTTGAAGAAATTTGCTATAACCAAACCAGCTCTCCAGGATATTCTCAGACCTATTCTCCATAATGACCAGCATAATCCTCCAACGCAAAGTAAACTCATCCTTAAACTTTTTATCAAATTCCAACTTCCACAACGATGAAAGGATTAAAAATATCCACTAGATTTTCTAAAGATTTATCAATATTTTCAATTAATGTTAATGGTTTAAATTATCTCTAAAGAGGCATAGGTTGGCTAACTGTATACAAAAACTCAGGCCAGATATCTGCTGCATACAAGAATCTCATCTTAACTTAAAAGAAAAGTTTAGACTCAAGGTGAAGGGATGGTCATCTATATTCCAGGCAAATGGAAAACAGAAAAAAGCAGGTGTTGCAATCTTATTTGCAGATACAATAGACTTTAAACCAACCAAAGTAAGGAAGGATAAAGATGAACATTTCATATTTGTTAAAGGTAATACTCAATATGAAGAGATTTCAATTATTAATATTTATGCACCCAACCAGAATGCACCTCAATTTATAAGAAAAACTCTCATAGACATGAGTAAATTGATTTCCTCCAGCTCCATAGTAGTTGGAGATTTTAGTACTCCTTTAGCAGTGCTGGATAGATCCTGTAAGAAGAAGCTAAGTAAAGAAATTTTAGATTTAAACTTAACCATTCAACAACTGGATTTAACAGACATCTACAGAACATTTCATCCTAATAAAATTGAATACACATTCTTCTCATCAGCCCATGGAACATACTCCAAAAT
>CAUYRH010021111.1:0-15718 GCA_963574655.1 Perodicticus potto | reverse complement strand
ACTTATTTATTTATTTATTTATTTATTTATTTATTTATTTATTTTGAGACAGAGCCTTAAGCTGTCACCCTGGATAGAGTGCTGTGGCATCACAGCTCACAGCAACCTCCAATTCCTGGGCTCAAGCGAGTCTCCTGCCTCCGCCTCCCAAGTAGCTGGGACTACAGGCGCCCGCCACAATGCCCGGCAATTTTTTGGTTGCAGCCACCATTGTTGTTTGGTGGGCCCGGGCTGGATTCGAACCCTCCAGCTCAGGTGTTCGTGGCTGGCGCCTTAGCCCGTTGAGCCACAGGCACCAAGCCACTTATTTATTTGTTTTTGGCCCCCATTTCCTGGTGATCAGAAGCTGTTGTTGTTATTTATTGCCAAATTCTTTCCCAAAGGGCTGTACCTAATTATAATGAGAGTGGTTTTCCTTCAGGAATGCTAATCGTTTCTGACTACTTTTCAGTGCCTTAAAGTGAGCAAGACCCCATCTCTAAAAGTACAGCTGGCTCGGCACCTGTGGTTCAATGGGCTAAGGCACCAGCCACGTACACCTGAGCTGGCGGGTTCGAATCCAGCCCAGACCCACCAAACAACTATGATGGCTGCAACCAAAAAAATGGTCGGGCGTTGTGGCGGGCGCCTGTAGTCCCAGCTACTTGGAAGGTGGAGACAGGAGACTCGCTTGAGCCCAGGAATTTGAGGTTGCTGTAAGCTGTGATGCCACCGCACTCTATCCAGGGTGAGAGCTTGAGGCTCTGTCTCAAAAAAATAAATAAATAAATAAAATAAAATAAAAATAAAAATACAGCCAGGTGTAATGGTGGGTGCCTGTAGTCCCAGTTACTCGGGAGGCTGAGGCAAGAGGATTGTTTAAGCCTAAGAGTTAAGAGGTTGCTGTAAGCTGTGACACCACGGCACTCTACTCAGGGCAACAAAATGAGACTCTGTCTCAAAAAAAAAAAAAGATGCTTCATAAATATTGGATGAGTGACTGAATAAAACAGAGAGGTACTCAAGAACTAAATTCAACACTGTGATGCAGGGGAGAGAAGCAGCATCATGAATGGTGAGACCAGGGACACAGGGCTATAAATGGTATGGCTTTGGTTGTATGTATACAGAATTCTATCCTTCTGATTTTTTGCTTTGTGCACCAAAAAAGCTCTACCTTGTATATTGGCAGCACTGAGGAGGGATGTATTGTGATGGAGTTCCAGCAGCAACAGAAGCCTTTAATATCTCTTGCTTTTTCTGTTTCAGATGAGACAAAAGGACCCAGTCAAAGGAATGACAGCAGATGACTAAAGCCACCCCTCCCCCTTCTGCACCGTATGTACTAAATTTTTAAGCGTGCATGTCATAGAAGCTAAAATCAGTGGGGGTTCTCAAGGCCTCAGCAGCCCATGATGGAGTCAGAAAACCTACTTTATTCCTTATCCTTCCCTCTACTAATGATGATGACTGCTATGCTAAACACCTCTCAGGCTTTCATTGAAGAAGATTATGGCTGTTAGGACATTTCAGGAACATGTTTTATAAAGACACAGATAGGGTGGTGGAAGTAGAGTTTATATGCTGCCAATCACCCTCCCCCTCTCACAATGTGAGCCATCTGAAGTTGAAGCTATCATGCTTGGGCACAACCTGCTCCTAGCTCCTAAACCCTGGCATTGCCTTAAAAAACTTGCTGCTCTTGGGTGGCGCCCATACTCAGTGGTTAGGGCACCGGCCACATACACCCAGGTTGACAGGTTCGAACCCAGCCCAGGCCAGCTAAACAACGAAACTGCAACAAAAAATAGCTGGGCATTGTGGCCGGTGCTTGTAGTCCCAGCTACTTGGGAGGCTGAGGCAAGAGAATTGCTTAAGTCCAAGAGTTAGAGGTTGCTGTGAGCTGTGACACCACAGCACTCTACTGAGGGCGACATAGTGAGACTCTCAAAAAGACCACAAAACTTGGCTCGGTGCCTGTAGCTCAACGGGTTAAGGCGCCAGCCACGTACACCTGAGCTGGCAGGTTCGAATCTAGCCCGGGCCCGCCAAACAACAATGGTGGCTCCAACCTAAAAATGGCCAGGCGTTGTGGCAGGTGCCTGTAGTCCCAGCTACTTGGGAGGCGGAGGCAGGAGACTTGTTTGAGCCCAGGAATTGGAGGTTGCTGTGAGCTGTGATGCCACGGCACTCTATCCAGGGTGACAGCTTGAGGCTCTGTCTCAAAAAAAAAAAAAAAAAACCCCACAAAACTTGCTGCCCAGGCTCGGCACCTGTGGCTCAAGTGGCTAAGGCGCCAGCCACATAACACCTGAGCTGGTAGGTTCGAATCCAGCTCAGGCCCACCAAACAACAATGATGGCTGCAACCAAAAAATAGCTGGGCGTTGTGGTGGGTGCCTCTAGTCCCAGTTACTCGGGAGGCTGAGACAAGAGAATGGCTTAAGCCCAGGAGGTGGAGGTTGCTGTGAGCCATGAAGCCATGGCCCTCTACCAAGGGCGACAAAGTGAGACTCCGTCTCTTTAAAAACATAAAACAAAACTTGCTGCCCAGACAGCTTTTCTTAACATCCTTTGTTGTGTCTGGTGTTTTCTTCCTATTTGTACACCCAATTCTCTACTAAGTAGCTGTTCTCATCAGGTGACATCTTTTATTTATTTATTTTTTTTGAGACAGAGTCTCACTATGTTTCCCTTGGTAGAGTGTGGTGGCATCACAGCTCACAGCAATCTCTAACTCCTGGGCTTAAGCGATTCTTTTGCCTCAGCCTCCTAAGTAGTTGGGACTACAGGCGCCCGCCACAACACCCGGCTAATTTTTGCTGTAGTTGTCATTGTTGTTTAATAGACCTGGGCCAGGTTCAAACCCACCAGCCCTGGTGTATGTGTCTGGCACTGTAACCACTGAGGTACAGGTGCCCCATGTGGTATTTATTAGACATTGGGAAAATGTTTCTGCCCAGGACATAGGCCAGAATGGGGTGATTGTTTCATGTTGCTCCTCTTCCCCAAGCCCCTTCCTTCTATTAGCTCCCAGTGCTGGTTCCTCTGTGCCCCGCACTCATGTCATTCCACCAGCACAAAGTGGTCTTCATCATGGAATGGAAAACCTGCCGGGCTCCCAGTTGGGCTCTGAGCACAGTGGTTCTCAACCTTCCTAATGCCTCGACCCTTTAATACAGTTCCTCATGTTGTGGTGACCCCCAGCCATAAAATTATTTTCGTTGCTACTTCATAACTAATTTTGCTACTGTTATGAATTGTAATGTAAATACCTGATATGCAGGATGTATTTTCAATGTTACAAAGGGGTCGCAACCCATTTTCATTGTTACAAAGGGGTCGCAACCCACAGGTTGAGAACTGCTGCTCTAGCACTAAGAGGTGAAGGAGACCTAGGGTCTCACCAGCAGTGACTGTTCCCTCTCCCTGCCCCATGTCCTTAAAACATCTCTGGGAGACAGAGGTGTAGGATTAAGTGGATTATTGTGATGCCAGCTCCTCAGTCACCACTCAGGCTCAGTGCCCTCACTCCTCCCACTCCCCTCTCCATTAACTGGCATTCTTCCTCCTTTTGAAATTCCTCCATTCGAGATGATTTACAGCATATTTCTGTTTTCACTGTTGTCTCCTTAATAACTGAATTTCTCTTCTAGTTTTGCAAGACAGTGGTCAACAGGAAGGCCCAGCAGCTCCACCCTCCTGAGTGACAGACCATCTTCGGACGCAGCCTTTCTGTGCCCATTCTTCAGGCAACTTTCAATCCTTTACTATAGCTAATTCTAGATGCCCTTTAATATTGTGAACAAATACACAAATACCCGTCTGGTATTACAAAGCCCTTGCGTGCGGGAGCCTGCTCCTCTGAGATATATGGCGTGTAGGTTGCTGTATTTACAGCTCCTCCCTCTCTCCATTTGTGTTCTGACCCATTTCTGTGTGTACCCCCACCTTTATTTCCAAGTGATATTTTTAGTCTTTCAAAATAGCTGCCTTTTGTGATGTGGTGATTTAAATGATTTAATTCATTTGTTTTCAACTTCGGGATAAACTGAGGTATTTTGTTTTCTGGGCAGATCTTTGCAATTTTGACTACTCACCTGGGAAGAGGGGATGAGTTAGAAATACAGAGATTTTTCCCCCCAGTTCCACAGAATAGCAATGTGGCTTTGTAACTCTGACATCTGCTCCCAGTAACCTACTGTTAGAGTGCTGTAAGTACCATGAAGGTACCCAAGGCCTAGCCAGTCTCTGTTTAAGAAAATTTTAACTAATACACATAAACTTTGCCCCAGTCATTGTATCTCTAGTCACTATTCTTAGAAACACCTGTGGTTTCTCAGCCCTCCTGTTGCCCATGCCCACTCTGTCTGACTCTCTCTGCAGAGCCTACAGAACACCCCAATCAGCTCTTCACCTGGAGGCAACTGTCCATTGTGGCCCTTAGAAGTGAGTCTACCCCATAGATATGGATCATTCTGACCCCCAGGAGCTCTGTATGTCTGTGCTCCTCTTCCCTTTTGGGTTGGTGCTGCCACTCAGCAATAATCTTCTTTTCTCTGTGCTTTCTTAGGTCCCTGTCCTCTGTCTTTGAGGCTGATTAGGACATGAGAGTCCTGATCTTTTCATGCTGCACAAAATGAGCATGCAAAAAGCTTTCTTCCAGCAGAACATGTTCCCTCTTGTGTCCAGTTGCTGGAAAGGAATTTGGGGATCAAGAACTCAGCTCATCCTGCCCCCATGCTGAGTTCTGTCCTGGACAATCAAAAGCAAGTAGTGATCATAGTATAGAACTCTACCAAAGTAAAACTGGTGAAGGAGTCCAGGCTACAGGGGAATAGAAGCTGCCGAGTGCTTCATAGTCTCCTACAACTTGGCAGAACCCAAGTACAGCTTCTTAGTGGGAGAATCTGACATAGAGGTGGTGCCACCTGACATTCTTCCAACCTTGTGAAGTGTGCTGGCTTGATCTAGGCCCATGCTAGCCTGGGTGCATCTGCTAAAGAGAGACCAAATCTCTCTTTTAAGGGGAGTGAGTGAGAAATGGGATGAGATGATTCATCTTTATGTTTTTGTCAGTTTGTTTGCCTTACTTATTTCTAAGTGCAATAAGGGAGCGTCTCACAGGATTGCACCTGTGACATCTTCATGGATGCTGCCCTGTGGCCCTCCTAGGCTAAAGATGGACAGATTCAGACTCCTCAGCATGGTTAGCTGACCTTGATTGAGGTCTCTTTGGGACCAGGGAGGTATCCTACTGTAGACATCTTCCTCCTATTAGTCTCCCCACTTCCAGGAGTGTTTAGTAATGCATCTGAGGCATTTCGTTTGGTTTTTAGTATCTCAACTGCTGGTAGCATTTATTTGGGGAAGTGGGAGAAGAGGCATTCCTACTGGAGAAAATATAAATGTTTTCCTACAAACTCTGTATCAGCTATTATATTTGTGCTTAAAGATTTCCCTTCTTCATTCATCAATTAGGTAAAGTCCAGATGTGTTATCTTGGGAGAAAAAATTGTGGTATTCTAAACAGACAGTTGTTTATGTGGTTTGAGGGTCAGCAGATGTTAGTCTTCTTCCTTCAGTTCCTTTGAGATGCACACATATCATTCCACCTCTACCTGTTGCCCCAGTTTGAAAGCATCCATTTATGAGCGGAGGTCAACCCTTAGTCTGGAGCTCTTGCCCACATAAACATAAAGGATGTCCCTGGTCTCTTCCATCCCCATGGATGGTGTTGCTGCTGGGCAACAGTGTTGGCTTCTTTTAAATACCCCTTCCCTCTGTACCCACCCCCAAACTAACTGGCACTTGAGAAACTTATAATAAAGGCTCAGTTCCAGGGATAGTACCTGAGTATGTGCCATGCCTCTTCAGACCAGCTGCTTCCATTGGATTTCCAGGGTCATAGTCCCAACTGGAAGCAGCATGCTGTACCTCTGTAGGAGAGGTGCTGGGCTCTGGCCGTCTCATGAAGAGAGGTCAGGGACAGGGTCAGTATAGAGGGCACATGTAAATCTTCCCAAGTTCTCCTTTTACAATCCCTACTGGGACTCCCTGACTTATTTTGGTTGGTTCCTAGTGCTACTTTTACAAACTACACTTTGTAGAATTGATTAGATTACCTTGTTTATTTAATGTGAGTTTGTGCCTTTTTGTCTCAATCTTCCAGTACAGATATATTGAGAAAAAAAAGCAATCTAATAAAATCCTAGACAGAGCTTTCTGGAGTCCAGCTTATTGATGTCCTTATGTCCATTTTCCAACTTAGATATCCTCTAACTCTTACTGATGTCCTCCCACTTTACCAGCGCAGGATTAGGAAAAGGTACACAGCTTCCTCTGAAAGTTTTTGCAGGTGGATTTATGTAAATAGCCTTGTCAGTCTACTTTCACAAACATTACATATCTGAATGTAATCTGGCCATTTTTTACTGGCAGTAGTACTTCCTTTGGCATTTGACCCCCTCCTTTACACACGTTCCTCTTATCCAGTGAACCAAGCAAAACGTTTGTTTAAAGTAGGAGTTCTTAACCTAGCTTCCAGGTTGGTGAACCTCAAGAAGCTTGTCTGTACAACTGTCATTTGTCTAGAGAAAAGTCATGGCTCTCAAAGGAATCCCAGGCATTTCTCTCCACCAACCCCCCCAAAAAAGATTAAGAACCAGTAATTTGAAGGAAATGAGATAATCTTTGGTAAAGTAAGCAATTTTCATTTCATGTTTGGTCTTGAATACAGACCAAACAGAAGTGACTTATTTTTCGTATACTGGTGGCCAGTTTTCTAAGAGCCCAGGAACCCCCAAACGTCCCACATGTAATAGGTAATCCAATGAGTTTGAAAAGCGAAAGCCACGTCAAAGTAGGAGCAGAGAAGTATGAAAGGAGGCGCTCCATGACCAATGAGAGTGCCGTGGGAACTGGGGAAATTACCTGCAGTTGGGGGGGCAGAAGAAAGGGTCACAAGCAGGACAGTGGCTAGACTGCGTGTCCCCACCCCCCGATCCCCGTTTGCCCTCTGGTCTCCGCAGTGAGCAGCTGGAGCGAAGACAGCACACGGGGGCTAGGGCCCTCAGCTCGGTCATGGGCAGGGCAATGACCGCGGCAACACAACTTCCGGCGGAGGGGCCCCGCCCGCGGACTGGCGCGGGGCGCGCTGGGAACCGCGGCCGCACGCACACCCCGCCGGGCAGTGTTGCGTCGTGCTCAGATGACAGGCCAGACACGCCTCTTTTACGTCCCGGTGTCCCTAGCACCTCTTCTCTCAGCCTCTGGCTGTTTCGCGCTCGTCGGAGGTCCCGCCTCTTCCCCCGAGCTGCCCACTCAGAGGCCTTGGTGCGCTCGGGATCCGCCTCTTACGGAAGCCGAGGCGGACAGGTGGAATCCGGAAGAAAAACAATCGGCCGAGCGTGCGGTGTCCGAGACTTGCCGCCAAAAGGGCTGCTCTGGCCGGGACCAGCCGCGCCAGGGAGACACGAGCCTGCCGGACCACCGCGTGAGGACGATGGCGGCGGCGAACTCGCGGAAGGCGACCGGGCTGAAAGGCAAGAAGCTCAGGTGAGGAAGACTCTGCGGGCAGGCCGGCCTGTTCCCGGCAGATCCCTGCCTCTGACCAAGTCGGAGCTGCAGGCCGGGGAGCGGAACAACACTAGGAGAGAAGGGGCCAGGTTGGCAGCCCTGCGGCTGATACACAGACTCTCCCAAATTCTCCAAGACCTTTGTCGAGTGCTCTCTATTGAACCCGAGCCTTGCGCCCTTCTCAACTTAAGTCGCCAAGCTCTTTCCCACTGGGGCACCCCCAAGCAAATGTCTTAATTGTTTTCTGAAGGTGAGAGCCTATTGGGCTTTTGAAGTTAAAAAATTTACAAGGCGGCTCGGCGCCTGTGACTCAACGGGCTAAGGCGCCAGCCATGCACACCTGAGCTGGCGGGTTCAAATCCAGCCCGGGCCCGCCAAACAACAATGACGGCTGCAACCAAAAAATGGCTGGGCGTTGTGGTGGGTGCCTGTGGTCCCAGCTACTTGGGAGGCGGAGGCAGGACACTCGCTTGAGCCCAGGAATTGGAGGTTGCTGTAAGCTGCGATGCCACGGCACTCTATCCAGGGTGACAGCTTGAGGCTCTGTCTCAAAAAAAAAAAAAAATTTACAAGGCATTCACCCCTCAGCTCTAGAATAGAAATCTTGTTCCTACTTTAGATTTAGCACAGGCATCATGAGGTCTGCCTGATCCCGTTATGACCTCCGGAAATCCGAAATCAGATTTAGATAAGATCCTTTAGTGAAGTAACATAGCCTGGCCTCTCATGAGGAACAACGCTAATCACTAACTTAGTGTAAGTCACAATGCATGGATTTTCTGCTAATCGTCAAGCCTGAGAAGGGAAACAAGAAATCCCAACTTTTGCTCCCCATTCTCTTTGAACTGGTCCCTGGGAAAACAAAGAAGCCTTTGAGTAGAAAGTCTGAGTGCCTTAATCGTCTGTTGGACAGCAGGGGGAGATCATAAACAAATGAAGCACTGAGTCTGAGCCCCAGTGCTCGGGAAGGTGTTTTTTGTATTGTTTATATTCATAGGGAGGGGCAGGAAGTTGCTTTAAGCTGGCCAAGAATTTCTTCAAGTGCTTTTGAAAACACAGACCTCTAAGAACAGGGTCTGTTGGAGAAGAGGTGTTTTGGGGCAGACTGCCCCTTTCTCCCACCCCCTGTAACCCTCTGCTGTTCTGAATCATCAGCTGCTGTGGGTTCTCCTTATAGTGTACCCAGGAGTCACAAGAGTCTCATGGCTGCTCTGCATCTCTGCAGGGTCTGCAGCTCCTGCCTGTTTTGTACTCAGCACAATCTGGGGTTTCCTTGGAGTGTTGCTGTAGCTATTCAGTTAAAGAGATCTGCGGTTCTCTCCTTCCTCTGAGCATCTAATGGGAACCACTGTTATTGAGAGCCCTTGATCTAGTTCTTTTGCTTCCCTAGGACTTTGAAGCTAAGGTGGAAAGTGTTATCTAACTGATGGTTTTTCCCAAGAGAGGGTAGACTCTTGAGAGAGATGTTGATAAACCTGTTACTTAGAAGCTTCTCCTTAGGCTCGCTAAAGTACTTGGAAGAATTAGTTGTGCTCCAGGGATGTGTTAGGAAGGAGTAAGGAAGGGAACGTAGTGTTGTCTCTGTTATTTTTTAAATTTCCCTAGCCTTTTAGTGCTGAGCCTTCTCATAAGGTAAAATCTGAACACACACACACACCCTACTGCCCCGGATCTTCTCGATGGTCCTAGCAACCCCTAGCTTGGTAAGAAGTTGCTAACTGAGCCATAGATGATCAGTGAGATGTGAATGGCTGGAGGAATTGATGGGATTAATAAATTATTTGTTGTCTAGTCCCTTCATCCCTTCCCTTGCTGGACCTCAAAGCCTTTGGGCTCCCTGTGGCAGCTCTGCTGGTGTCAGTAGTGAGTGCTTCCAGGAGTGGGCAGCTGTGGGCTTGTATGGAGGAGCCAGTCTAGGGTGAGGATTTTTGCTTCAGGGAACAAAGGTGAAGATCAAGGCCTTTTGTTCAGCGTCCCTATTCCCACCACCAGATTCAGAACCTTGCATTTTCTGTCACAACTGCAGGGGATTGTAGTGCATCCATTAGCAGGCCTAGATTCCTATTCATTACTGGGCAAAGTCTTGTCCTCTTTCCTCCATGATTTTCCATTCATCTTTTCCATAGCATACATGTTGTGACATGGAATGTGGCCTCAGCAGCACCCCCTCTAGATCTCAAAGACCTGCTTCAGTTGAACAACCAGAACTTGGACATATATGTCATTGGGTAAGTGTGTGTAGGGCCCCTTCACCCATCCCTGATGAGTCCCAATTTATCCCCATGGGAACCACTGAAACCTTTCCCCATTGCTCTGGAGTCTGGAGACAAGATGCTTTCAGCCTGCATGGAACTGTCCCAGGTCAGGAATGGCAAGGGATTGGAGCCCAGCAACCAGGGGAGGAAGATATGGTCATCAGAATCCAGGGCCTGAAGGTCTGTGAGGACAGTACTAAATGTCTGTGGTACAGGAAGTACCCTCCAGGCCCAGGGACAAGCCTCTGACCTGGGATGGTCAGTTTGCAGGAAATGAACTCTGGGATCATAAGCCTCCTTTCTGATGCTGCCTTCGAAGACCCATGGAGCAGTTTCTTCATGAATGTGCTTTCCCCTCTGAGCTTTATCAAGGTAACTTATGAGTTCGGGGGCAGTTGAGAACTGTGTCTCCCCTCCATTAACTTCCCATCATTTGCTTTAATGTGTTCCTCTTCTCTTCATCCTTTTATCCTGTTCCCCATTTATTGAAAGGGTTAAACCTCACTTGCACCTGGCTCCCTGGGGCTCCAGCCTGCCTCATGCCTTTTTGAAGTAGCTGAGCTGAGCCAGGTCTCCAGGGGTTAGATTAACACCGAGACATGTTTTTAGCTTGGGAGGAATCCTAGAGGAGGTGCCACAGGGCTTGTCAACAACTCAGTACCTTCTCCTACCTCAGTTGCCATCTACACACATGCCTAGCCTGAAGTGTAGTAATGATTGCTACCATTTTTCAAGTGTTTACTTGGTATTAAGCATTATAAACAGATCTTTATATATATTATTTTTAAATCTTTTTTTTTTTTTTAGACTGAGTCTTACTCTGTCATCCTACCTCAGACTCTTGGGCTTAAGGATCCTCTTGCCTCACCTCCCCAGTAGCTGCCACAATGCCCAGCTAGTTTTTCTATTTTTGGTAGAGAAGAGGGGTCTCACTCTTGCTCAGGTTGGTCTCAAACTCCTGATCTCATGCAGTTTACCCACCTCAACCTCTCAAAATGCTAGGATTATAGGTGTGAGCCACTGCACCTGGCCCTATTTTAAAACTCTTAACTCTCCTTAGCCGGGTGTTGTAGCGGGCTCTTGTAGTCACAGTTACTTGGGAGGCTAAGGCAAGAGAATCGCTTAAGCCCAAGAGTTTGAGAATGCTGTGAGCTGTGACACTACAGCACTTTACTGAGGGCAACAGAGTGAGACTGTCTCAAAAAAAAAAAAAATCTTAACTGTTGAAATAGCAGTATTTCACAAATAAAAAGCAAGGCTTAGGCCAGGTGCAGTGGCTCATGCCTATAATCCTAACACTCTGGGAGGCCAAAGTGGGATGATCACTTGAGCTCAGGAGTTTGAGACCAGCCTGATCAAAGCGAGACCCCATTTCTACTAAAAATAGAAAAATTTGAACATCATGGTGGACACCTGTAGTCCTAGCTACTTGGGAAGCTGAGGCAGAAAGATTACTTGAGCCCAAGAGTTTGAGGTTGCCATGAGCTAGGCTGAGGCCAGGGTACTCCAGCCTGGGTATCATAATAAGACTGTCTCTAAACAATAAAAAAACCAAGGTCACAGAGGCTCTCGAATTTGAATCAAAGTCTTTCAGACTTTGTAACCCATGTTCCAGCTCCATCGTTTATTGCTAAACTGGTGATCTCTAAGAGTGACAGGTATTCCATGGCTAGCCTGGTGGTGTCAGAGGATGTCCTCAGATCATAGGGGACATGCACTGTAAATGAATTCTAGGGGCCCAGAGGCTAGGAGAGGGGAGATAGGTTTGGTGGGGAAAGGTTCTTAGTCAGAGGAACCAGTATGTTTTGGGGAATCTATAAACAATAGGATAATCTGCAGGAAGGTTCTAGGTTGCTGGATCTTCACTTTGTTTCTGCCCTGTACATCTGAAGGATGAAACACACTCCCATTCAAAGCACTTAGTACATAACTGCTTGGAAATAACAGATTTCACTCTGTTTTCTTCCCTTGGTAATTGTCATTCTTCAGAATTCATTCTTTTATCTTAGTTTGCCTGAGTGTACTGAGGCAAGAGCTGTGTGTCCTTCAGATGAGAGCAGAATGGAGAGGAAGGAATACAAGGTTTACAGTTTAGTCTTCTGCTAAGGCTAGAAAATGCCAGTCCCTGAGGGCTTGGTTCCTGCTGACTCTAACCCAGAGGCCTCTTCCCGCAGACCTGGAGCTAGGCCTAACAGAGGGCAGAACATCTTCTCTCTCACCATCCAAAGATTGCGGGCTTCCTGCACCTCAGATGTCTGCCAAGAGATTGGTAGGATGGAATTGAGCCAAGGAAATTAGCTCAGCTTGTGGCAGGGACACAACCTATTCTACACTTGGGGCCTCCTGAGATTGGAGGGCCAGCCTGGTGGCCTGGCACCCAAAATAGATGCCCCTCATTCCCCCAGTCAGGAGTCATGGTAGACACAGACACAGACATGTGAGCTCTGGTTATAGCCTGCCCTTTGCATGGGGATTTGCAGCCATCAGTTGAGGAGCCCAGGGCTGACCCTCTCTGATTGTTCCAGAATTCCCAGCCACCTCCTGCTAGTTCTTTCTCTAGCTCCTCCTCCTTCAATTCCTTCAACTGAAACTTCTGCTGGGAATCTGCTGTTCCCCACAGCCCACCCTTTCTTGAAGTCTCTCTGTCTAGCGCCCCCTCCGCTTTCCTGGCACTCTTCACAACATGAACCAGTGTCATTGTGGTGGAGCCCAGTGGCCTAAACCTGCTCTGTGGGTTAGGATTAAGCTTGGAACTATCCCTCAGTCTTTATTACCTCCCAGGCTCCCAGTCTTTATTAGTTCCCAGTACTGACCCTGGGAACCAATCCCTTACAGTCCTGCAATTCCCCCACTTGTTATCGTATAGGCTGTGGATGAGAGAGAGAGAGAAGACTAGGGGGAGAGGGCACATTTCTAGCAACCTCTGGGCAACCTCAGGTTCTACTGCCTCCCTTGCTCAAACTTGGGCTTGGGATTCCCCCTGCTTTGACTTCTCCACTGTGCTAGTAGTCCTGGCCTGTGGTATCAAGTTTCATAATTCCTGGAAGGCCCCAGTACACACTTCCCACCCGGGGATTTCCTCCTTGGCCTCTACACCTCGTGCTCCGGAAACAGCTACTCGGGTGCTGTGTATAGATGGTCTGAATCTGAGAGGGAGGGTCACTGGCTGTGGCCCTTTCCCACCCCACCCTTTGCAGCAGCTACAAATAGTAGGGATTTTGTCAGTCCTAGTACTTTGATGTTATACATATATTGATAGTTCTGCTGGTTCCTTAGCCTCCCTGAGTCTCAGTCCCTCATCTGCAGGGACGGTGCTTCCTTACAGGGTTGGCCTGAGAAGTGAGATAAGAAGCCCTTCAGTAGATGTCAGCATTCTCCCCCACCTGTGAACATGTGTCCTCCATCCTCCTTGCACACTCTATATAGCTATAGGGAATATTTTCTTTGCTCTTTTTTTTTGGGGGGGGGGGGAAAGAGCCTCAAGCTGTCACCCTGGATAGAGTGCCTTGGCATCATAGCTCAGCTCAAGCAACCTCGAATTCCTGGGCTCAAGCGAGTCTCCTGCCTCCACCTCCCAAGTAGCTGGGACTACAGGCACCCGCCACAACGCCAGGCCATTTTTTGGTTGCAGCCGGCATTGTTGTTTGGAGGGCCCGGGCTGGATTCGAACCCGCCAACTCAGGTGTACGTGGCTGGCTCCTTAGCCCGCTGAGCTACAGGCGCCGAGCCAAGGAATATTTTCTTAATTTTCTTTCACTGAGTTATAGCATGTACAGAAAAGTATTCTGAGCCAGGCATTGCGGCGGGCACTTATAGTCCCAGCTACTCGGGAGGCTGAGGCAAGAGAATAGCTTAAGCTCAAGATTTAGAGGTTGTTGTGAGCTGTGATACCATGGCACTCTACAAAGGGTGACAAAGTGAGACTCTGTCTCAAAAAAAAGAAAAGTATTTGGAAATTAAGTGTACAGTCTCATGAATCTTTATACGTATATGTATACACACACACACCCATGTTACCATCAGTCAAATCAGGAGACAGAATATTTCCAGCACCTTAGAAGCCTCTCTCATGTTCCTTCCCTGGATTTACCTTTTTTTTTTTTTTTTTTTTTTTGAGACAGTATCACTTTGTCACCCTCAATAGAGTGCTATGGTGTCATAGCTCAGAGTAACCTCAGACTCTTGGACTCAAGTGATTCTCTTGCCTTAACCTCCAAGTAGCTGGGACTATAGGTGTCAGCCACAGTGCCTGGCTATTTTTAGAGATGGGGTTTTGCTCTTGCTCAGGCTGTTCTCAAACCCATGAGCTCAGGCAATCCACCCACCTTGGCCTCCCAGAGTGCTAGGCTTACAGGCGTGAACCATCGCACCTGGCCCCTGCATTTACTTTTAAGAATCCTTGGCCGGGCGTAGTGGCTTTTGCCTATAATCCCAGCACTTGGGAGGCCAAGGCAGGTGGATTGCTTGAGCTCATGAGTTCAAGACCAACCTGAGCAAGAGAGAGACCCCCTCTAAAAAATAGCCGAGCTCTGTGGTAGGCACCTATAGTCCCAGCTACGTGGGAGGCTGAGGCAAGAGAATCACTTGAACCCAAGAGTTTGAGGTTGCTGTGAGCTAAGATGCCAAGGCCCTCTACCAAGGGTGACCAAGAGAGACTCTGTCTCAAAAAAAAAAAAAAAAAAAAAAAAAAGGATCCTTAAAGAGGCTGGGCGTGGTGGCTCACACCTGTGATCCTAGCAGTCTGGGAGGCTGAGGTGAGTAGATTGCTTGAGTTTCAAGACCAGCCTGAGCAAGAGTGAGACCTTATCTTTACTAAAAATAGAAAAACTAGACAGGTGTAGGAGCACATGCCTATGGTCCCAGCTACTCTGGAGGCTGAAACAAGAGGATTGCTCAAGCCCAGAAGTGTGAGGTTACTGTGAGCTATGACACCACAGCACTTTACCCGAGGCAACAGAATAAGACTGTGTCTCCAAAAGAAAAAAAAAAAATCCTTAAACTGGCTGAGCATGGTCACTCATGCCTATAATTCTAGCATTCTGGGAGGCCGAGGCAGGAGGATCACCTGAGCCCAGGAGTTTGAGGTTGCTGTGAGCTATAAGATGCCACTACAATATAGCATGGGTGACAGAGCAAGACCCTGTCTAAAAAAAAAAAAAAAAAAAACAAAAGCATTAAACAGCTGGGTACAGGGGTGCACACCTGTAGCCCTAGGTACTCAGGAGGCTGAGGTGGAAGGGTCACTTGAGCCCAGGAATTAGAGGCTGTGGTGCACTATGTCACACCTGTGAACAGGCACTGCACTCCAGCCTGAGCAACATAATTATCCAGCAACATAATTATCCAGTAGCTTATGCCTGTAATCCTAGCACAATGGGAGGCTTAGACAGGTGTATTGCCTGAGCTCAGGAGTTCAAGACCAGTCTGAGCAAAAGTAAGACCCTGTCTCTAAAAATAGCCATTATGGCAGGCACTTATAGCCCAAGCACTCGGGAGGCTGCGTCAAAAGGATCATTTGAACCCAAGAGTTTGAGATTGCTATGAGCTATGACTTAACGGCACTTTACCAAGGGCAACAAAGTAGACTCTGTCTCAAAAACAAAAAAATCCTTAAACCAAAAAATAATAGCTGTCAGGTAGTCCTCAGCATCTATGAGATAGAATTATTCCTGCCTGGCTTGGACCTGTAGCTCAAGCAGGTAAGGCGCCAGTCACATGCACCAGAGCTGGCAGGTTCAAATCCAGCCCCGGCCTGCCAAACAACAATGACAATTACAACCAAAAAAATAGCCGGGCGTTGTGATGGACTCCTGTAGTCCAAGCTACTTGGGAGGCACAGGCAGGAGAATCACTTGAGCCCAGGAGTTGGAGGTTGTTGTGAGCTACAGTGCCACAGCACTCTACCTA
>CAUYRH010021109.1:0-14927 GCA_963574655.1 Perodicticus potto | reverse complement strand
TCCCCAAGAAATCTTAATGTGAATTTGTGGTTTGCCTTTAGGACTTTCCTTTCAACCAAATTAGTCTGCATCACTTTCATATAGTACTTGAAAGGGTTGGGGGTATCTAGCTTATCTCAACAGTAATCTTATTTATAAAAATTTAACTTTGCAACTTACATGTAGTCTTAATATTTAATCATTAAAGACTACCTAATGTATTTCCTGTTTAATAGTATTAGAATCAACCTACTTTATAAAGTATATGCTTTGAAAATACCTTCTAATCTATTTGTTGTTTTGAAAATTTTTTATATAGAATATCTTGTAATTGGTAATAAAATTTATCACCAACATTATGCTTTGTGCTTTTTGAGTCTTGTTAAGAAATCCGTTTCTATTCCAAGGTCATAAAACTATATTTCTAGAAATATAGAAACTATATTTCTTCTATAAAGTTTGCCTTTTACTTTTGAGAATTCTCTTCCTATCCATATATGTGTTTGCTCTAAAATTTCTAAAAGTGTTAAAGTCCTGATTTCCACATTTAAATTTTTCATTAATAAAGATTTATTTTTGGAAATCATAGAAAGCAAGGATAAATATTCTGATTTCCCAAATTCTCAAATACCGTGTAATCTTCTCCCCGTTCTGATTTATCATGTCAAGTCCCCATCAGTGCGAGTACATTTCTAGACTTTCTCTTCTCTTATTTGATCTAAGTAACATCATCATAGACTATAAATAATATTACATGTGTTCTCCATGTCTATGACTATACTGTCTTGAATTTTAGGAGGATGATTTTCTCAAATCTGAGAGGCCCATTACATTTCTCTTTCTACTACTCTTCGTCTATCTCCTCCTTCCAACTCTTCTACTTGGCTATTAAAAATTCTTGGCTATTGCATCTTTGCCATGCCATTTGATGTTTAAGATCAGTTTGTGAATTTTTATGAAAAGTTTACTTAGAATTCTTGTGAAATTTCTTTGGATAGTTATAATAATTTGGAGGGACTAGTTATTGCTACAATACAGATTCTTCTCAATCATGAAAATGAATCATATATACATATATGCAGTTCGTCTTTCCTGTCTTACAGTGAAGTTTCATAGTATTTTTGGTAAAGGTCTCCCTCATCATTTATACATATTTTAACAAAATATATTTTAGGCCAGGTGCGGTGGTTCACACCTGCACACTAGCACTCTGGGAGGCTTAGGCGGTAAATCACTTGAGCTCAGGAGTTCCAGACCAGCCTGAGCAAGAATGAGATGCTGTCTCTCCTAAAAGTAGGAACATCAGCCAGGTATGGTGGCATTCACCTTTTATCCTGGCTGCTTGGGAGGCTGACAAGAGGATTGCTTGAGCCTAGGAGTTTGAGGTTGCTATAAGCTATAATGCCATGGCACTCTAGCCTGGGACAACAGAGGGAGATTGTGTCTCAAAAAGTCTATTTTTAATGCATTTTTAGAAATATGAAAATACAATTATTCATATTTTAATGCAAGTATACCTTCAAAGTACTATAGTGACCTTCTGAGTACTCCCCTAAGCTATTTGATGACTGTAGTGATTTGGCAATAAGGTATGGAGCCCTTTGTCTAGGATATGTTTAGGAACTTAATTGTCAGACCTCGTATTTTTGTGCTTTGCATCTTTTTTTTTTTTGCAGTTTTTGGTGGGGACTGAGTTTGAACCCGCCACCTCCCGTATATGTATACGGGGCCGGCGCCCTACTCCTTTGAGCCACAGGTGCCGCCCTGTGCTTAGCTTCTTTTTTCTGATTTTTTTATCTTTCTCTCATGCCTTCTGGTTGACAGGTAAAATTTTCTATGCTATGCTTTTTCCTCTTCTATTTTGGGTGCCATGTGTATTGAATATTTCTGTTCCATCATCCCCCAGCACTTAAGTTGAAACATTGCACAGGCTAAACATAGAAATGTAATCACCGTGCAAAATTTTTAAGCCTAAACATAAATTTTGCATTTACTCCCATAGAGGAATTTTCCATGGGAGTAATGCAAAATTTCCTACAGTAGAGTAATGATTTTATTTGAAATTTTAATATAGTTACTGAAATATTAATTTCTTAAAGTTTAATGCTTCTCAGTATTCATTTCCCTTTTTTTAACCAGACATAAAACATTTGAACTTTTTAACCTCTCATTTTGTTTAATAATTTGTTATTCTTTTCTAAGAGAAAGAATAAGTTTCCTAGATCTCTTTAAACTTATGAATGTAATTATTTTCTAGTTTTGCCATAGTACTCTACAATACTGAATTAGAGTGATTTTCTGTTTCATTTATATGAAAGAGAGGAGAGAGGGAGGGAAGCAGGGAAGGAGAGAGAGAGAGAAAGAACAAGAACGAACGTGTATTTTGAGATGAAGGCATTGCTGTGTTGCCCAAGCTGGTTTTAAACTTCCTAGGCTCAAGGAATCCTCCCATCTCAGCCTCCGGTGTAGCTGAGATTACCAGCATCTGCCCTGAGATTATCATTTACTTTCTTAAAATTCTTAAAATGCATCATTATTTTATTTATTTTGCCTATATTTTTCCCACTCTGTGTTTACCTTTCCCTTCTAGTGATATGTGGTGTGCCTTAAACTGGCCCCTGACACAGACCCTTGCGATTTAGAACCAGCTCTTTCCTCATGTGTTATGGCTGGTTCAGTTAAACCAGTCACTCAGCTCTTAGACAGATGGGACAATTTCCTCTTCCTGCTCATAAGGAGCCCCTGATGTTCTCTTTCCCCAGTTCACAGGATGTGTGAGGAGGTTTGCAACAGATTTTTTTTTAGCCCTCAATTTTGAGTCTGACACAAAACCGCAGTAAATAGTTTAAGCCCTGTAAGTTTCTGTCACCCCCCCTGGAGTTTTATGTACCTCCAGCTGCCACCTCTGAAGCATAACACCCCTGCTTAAGTCCTGCTCACTCCTTCTCATTTCTGTTTTGTCTCTGTTCCAGGGAAATGCTCTCATTTTGTAGACCAGCTCTTGTTTGTTTATTTATTTTTTTAAGGTTTTTCTATTTATATTTTATCTGTCGTACATGTGTATGAAGCAGCAGAGAATCCTCTGAAGCATACACTTTGCCAGTTTCACTATTTTTACTTTGTGTTTAAGCCACCTTGGGTTATCTTATTTACATCAAAAAACCCTTTGAACTGATATAATATGTATGCCCCACATATCCTAAATGCTTTCTCCGAGTGTTTTCAGTTTTGTATTTATCATGTGAATAAACTACAGTAATAATTGGGATTATTTTTATCTCTTCAGAAATTTGGAAAGTGAATAGAGAATAAGTATCCTGCTAAGAGTATCACTTTATTTGTAGCAGGGATAAGACTAACATCCAATTATATGGTTATTAGACTTTTTGACTTAAGTTTTTAAAAAGGCCTCATTTTTATGTCAGACACATACTTATTTTTTGTCACAGTAAGTTATCTTCTGCATTGTTATACTCTTATTTTTATATTGGCTAATTATGAATTTAAATACATCCCTTTGAGATGAGAAACTGCTATCACTCGTTTGATAAAACACTTACGTTTTCTAAGTAATATTAAAATAAATATGTAACTATTACTATTATTTTTTAAATGTTTTTCATTTATTACCTGAAGTCACATTAATCACCAATACTTTTATAGAAAATTGTGATAAACTATGCCATTTCCTTTACCTAAGACAGTGTTACTATTTATAATTATTTGGCCCTGCAAACATCCAAATAATTTACAAAATGTAGTCAATGCTCTGAAGGTCCAATTGGAAAGGATGTTCCTTTTATATTAGATTAATGAGTGTAGGAATTTTAAGTTTTAGTGAATTCTCTTATGTATTTGCCTTTTGAAACAATAAAATATATTCATCATTTATAACAACATTGTTCAAACAGGCATTTGTGGAATAAATACCTTTGTTTATTCACTTTTCAAGGACATACTATCTCTTTTCCCCTTTCATTGAAAAGTGTTAGGGTCCTAGTATTTGTTTTCTAGACACGATATTTCACATGCAATGGTATAATGGGAAAGATAACAATTATTTGTATCTTGTTAGTGCTAAATGGAAGAAACTAAAACAAATCATTCTTATGCTTTTCACTTTTGGAGATAAATGTTTAATTTCTTTGAGATATTTAATTATATAAAGGAAATTTAGTGGAGGACATGAGCTTTGTAAGGACAGGGTAAGTTGGGTCCCAGAGCTGTGCTGTGTGCTGTGAATATGGTGCCACAGTAGGGACCTTGACATGGACTTCATCAGTCCTGTGCCTACTCTACCGTTGATTTTGGTTTCAAAGTTCTTTTTACAGTTGTCTTCACAAAGAAAGAAATTTTGAACTAGAGCTTTCTCACTTCCAAGGCATATGAAGAAAGATTTTTACCGACTTCTTAAACTCATACCATTAGAGTTTTTTTGTTATGGCAGTGGTTTGATTTCATTTGTTTTGTTTTGCAGGAGTTTATTTTCCATGTGTTTATGTATGTGTGTTTTAATTCTGGTAAATTCATTTCAGAGAAAACTAGGGGAATCTTCTAAATCTGATGCATCCTGAGATGTTTCATTCTCCTTTAGTTCTCCTCTCCTTGTAAATAAAGAAATCAATCAACACTAGCAAACCTTACATCTAGAGATCTACTTTTTTATATCTTTGAATCATGCCTTTCTTCAACTCATCCATCCAGAGGGAAGCAAATCTGAGCGTTGCTGCAGTGGAGTCCCTGCACAAAAGGGTAATCATTCATGGGCATCCCCATCTTAAACTCAGAAGAAAAGGGGAGTATATTTTGGTAGAATCCCTTCCTTTCGGTTTCCTAGAAGTAGGTCCAGTGTTTTGATTTAGTCTAAACTGATTAGAAGTAAAACCTGGAAGTTTGTGGTAGCACAAGAATCGAATAAGATTTAGCCTTCCTTGCTTAATCTCTATTATTTCCTTGCTCTTAGCCCTTCCAAATGAATCTAAGTTTGAAGTGAAAATAGCATGCTTATTACGCAAATGAGGTTTCTTAGACTCACTTTTCCAAGGACATTGATAGCTCTGAGCCATTCTTATAGGAACATTGCATGTTGAAAGCAGAGCTAGTATTCAGAGTTTATGATAATAACATTAGTTTTCAAAATAAGAGACAAAAGTGAAGAACAGTTAAAATAAAACTATCCCACTAATGCAAAAACAAAACAAAAGCAAAAATACAGACATGTTTGCAAGGTCATGGTTTGTTTATTGGTTAACAGTCCAAACTTGCAAGCACTTTAGTAGTTAGAAAACATGATAGAATTGTGGACCAGGATGGTGAACTAGAGTCAGCTGCCATCAGAAGCTCCTGGACAGAGGGACTGGAGAAGCCAAAAGTGGGGAGTTGAATGTGAGCAGAATATGCTCCCAATCCCCACTGAGACAAACTTGGTGGTAAGAAAGAAGAAGAAAGTTAACATAATACAAGTGAGTGACTACTGGGAAGGCTCTTATCAAGGAGATAGGAGAACCCTCCCCCAACTGGGAGGCCCATTTTGTGGGCTTTCTAGAAGCAAGCAAAGTAGAAAAGACCTCTCACCTGAGCCCACTGAACAGACTCACAAGTTCCTGGTTCTCCTACACCTGGGAAGTTCTAGCTCTGAGCCCAGTTCCCGTCCTGCCTGGTGCAAAAGAAAACATTTCTCTCCACAGTTCTGAGCCCATAATCCCTCCTTTAACCCTACCTGGTTGCCTGGTGAACTGCCCCCTGCAGAGGCCAGAGTGTTTGGGAAATACTCTAAGAGACTCACCCATTGTCTGGGTCACTGAGCATGGGTGTTAAAACGGTGGTGTGCAGTCAGTCACAACTTTGCTGTGGAGAGGTGTGGTCTCAGCTGCCTCCCTTTCCTGTGAAAGGAGTCCCTCCCCCAGCTCCTCCTTGCTTATGGTGCCTGGGTGAGCTTGGCTGGAAATGTCGGTTGAAGTCAGGCATGAATGCCTGCTCTCCTGCAGCCAGTTTGACTTAATTTGTTTATGCTATGGTGTGGGAAGTTGGACTGGGGAGGGGCAAATTCTGCATATCTATTTGCAGATTGTCCTCCAGCTGTAGCCAGCAGGGGGCGGGGCCGCAGGTGTGTGATCTTGGTTCAGTGGAAGTTCCAGTTAAGTGCTGCAACACTGTGGGATTGAACGGAGGGTAAGCTGACACCAGGACAGAACCAGGTGGAGCTGACTCTTCAGGTTGGCACTCGGTGACTCTAGTTGCAGCCCTGAAAGGGAGTTTTGCCAGTCTGTTGGTGAAAGGCCACAGATGCAAGCTCCAGCTAATTTGGGAAGGAGCAGTTAGCTGTAGTTCCTGAGGCCTTCCAATCTGATCTCACCCCACCAGTTTTAATTGCCAATTATGTTGGTACAGTGTTTCCTAAAGGTCCCCAACTAGATTATCTCAATGTCTATTCAGAGACATCTATTCCAAGTAAAAAAGTATAGTGCTTCAAAAAAAAAATAAACTTAAAATACTCATGAGGAGTATTTTTTCTGGCAACATGAAAAATCAGAGCAGAGCAACTCCCACAAGAGATTATAAGAAAGATACAGCAGAGAATACCATCCATAGAGAAATTGCTGAAATGTCAGAAATAGAATTTAGAACATGGATGGCAAATAAGATGATTGGAATGAAGGAGAAGATGGAAATAGAAATTCAAAAAATAGTCCAAAAGTTGTCACAAGAAATTAGTGAATTCAAAAACAAAGTCACAAAGGATATGGACATACAGAGGACAGATATAGCAGAGCTTAGGGATTTGAAAGAGGCAGTCAAGGAGCTTCAAAACTCAGCAGACACCCTCAGTGATAGAGCTGAACATGGGAAGAGAGAATCTCCAAAACTGAAGACAAGAGCTTTGAACCATACCAAGCTTTCAATGAGGCAGAAAGGAGAGCAAACAGAATATTTACTGAGAGAGTTATGATCAAACATGTGAATGATGGGGATTCCTGAAGGAGAAGTGGATGGTCCTAAAGGCACAGATATTCACCTCTGAGACATTATGGTGGAGAATTTCCCAAGCATAGCAAAAGACACAGAAATTCAGATAGTAGATAGTTTCAGAACTCCAGCAGGACGCAATCCAAACAAAGCATCTTCTAGACACATTGTAATTAACTTTGCCAAAGTTAATATGAAGGAGAAAATCCTGTGAGCAGCCAGGCATAAGAAAAGTATTACCTACAAAGGGAAATGTATCATGATAACCATGGATCTTTCAGCTGAAACTTTTCAAGCCAGAAGAGGATGATCATCAGCCTTTAATCTTCTTAAACAAAACAACTTGCAACCCAGGATTCTCATCCTATAAAACTGAGTTTTGTTTGTGGTAGAAAAATCAAATATTTTACTTACATGCAAATGTTGAAGAAATTTGCCACAACTAGATTAGCTCTACAGGAAATACTCAGATCCACATGATAGCCCATCACCAAAGTAAACACACCCAGAAATTAAAGAACAAAGTCTAGCCTCCACAATGTACAAGGGATAAAAATAAGCCCTAGACCTCTGAAAAACAAGAAAACCAAAGCTCCACCATACCTATAAATTGTCTCAATAACTGTGAATCACTTGAATTCTCCTCTAAAGAGGCACAGGCAGGCTGACTGGATATAAAAGCCCGATCTAAAATTTATAGTTTGCAAGAAACACACCTTATCTCAAAGAATAAAAACAAGACTCAAAGTAAAGGGATGGAAAACAATAATCCAGGCAAATGGAAATCAGGAAAAAAGCAGGAGTTGCAGTCTTTTTTGCAGATACAATTGGATTTAAACCAAACAAAAATAAGGAAAGACAAGCATGGACATTACATACTTGTCAAGGGAAGTATACAACATGAAGAGATTTTAATAAGCAACATTTATACACCATTTTTGAAAGCTCCCAATTCATTAAATAAACTCTAAATGATCTGAACAATATGATAGCTTCCTGCACTATAATAGTTGTGAATATTTTAATACCCCTTTGACAGTACTGGCCAGATCCTTCAAGCAGAAACTAAACAAAGAAATAATGGACTTAAACACGACCCTGGAACAAATGGACTTAACAGACTTGTAGAGAACTTTTCATCCTAACAAAACTGAATACACATTCTTCTTATAGCCCATGTATCATTTGCCAAAATTGATCAAATCTTAGGACACAATTCTAAGTTCAATGACTTAAAAAATATAGAAATTATTCCTTGTATCCTCCTATATCATCAGAATAAAAGTTGAACTAAACAGCAACAGAAATCCTCATTCAAACAAAGTGATGGAAACTTAATAACCTTAGGCTGAATAAAAGCTGGGCCAAAGACAAGATTAAGAAAGAATCATTAGATTTCTTGAAGAAGATGATAATGAAGTCACAAGCTATTAAAACCTGTGCAGATACTGCAAAGGTGGTCATAAGAGGAAAATTTATAGTATTAGATGCCTTCATCAAGAAAACAGATAGATAGCAAGTCAACAACCTAATGGGCCATTTCAAGAAGCTAGAAGAGGAAGAACAATCCAATCCCAAACCCAGAAGAAGAAAAGAAATAACTAAAATTAGAGTAGAATTAAATCATATTAAATTGAAAACAAAGAATTATTTGGAAAATTAGTAAGATACAAAGTTGATTCTTTGAAAAGATTAATAAAATTGACAAACCTTTGGCTAGAAACAGAAAAAAGAAAGTCAGATCTTTATTATTTTGTAACCAGAAACAGAAAAGTAAGACCTTTATTAACATTGACCAGAAATGATAAAAAGAAAATAACAACAGATATCCAGAAATACAAAAGATCTTCAATGATTACTACAAAAACTTTATGCCCCCAAATATGATAATGTAGAAGAAATGGATTCATACTTGGAATCGTGACAACTTCTTACCCTCAAGCATAAACAATTAGAAATCTTGTATAGATCTATATCAAGCACTGAGGTAACATTAACAATATAAAATCTTCCAAAAAGAAAAGTCTAGGACCAGATGATTTCTTTCTATTTTTCTTTTCTTTCTTTCTTCCTTTCATTCTCTTTCTTTCCTTCCTTCCTTCCTTCCTTCCTTCCTCCCTCCCTCCCTCCCCCCCTCCCTCCCTCCCTCCCTCCCTCCCTCCCTCCCTCCCTCCCTCCCTCCTTTCTTTCTTTCTTTCTTTCTTTCTTTCTTTCTTTCTTTCTTTCTTTCTTTCTTTCTTGACAAGGTCTCACTCTTGCTTAGGCTGGTCTTGAGCTCCTCAGCTCAAGTGATCCTCCTGCCTTGGCCTCCCAGAGAGGTAGGATTACAGGTGTGATCCATGGCATCTGACTTATCATGTCATTTTCTTAGTCTGAGACCATGAAGAATGCTCTAGTTACTATTGAATTAAGTGCAAAACTCTTACTTAAGACGATTACCTACAACCCTGACTTTTCTTTCAAAACTTTTGGTTTCTCTATATTCTTCCCACCACTCGAGGTAGAACTTTCCCCTATGTAATGTATGCCTTTTATTCAAATTGTTTACCCCAATTAGAGCATCTACTGTGGTTGTTTCTGGCTACTAAACCCTAACATCTTCTTAAGGTGCATCTCCAGGGTTCCTATTGCCTCTCCCACTCCTTCTATTTGCATATAGTTTTTACCCACAGTATGTACGTTGCATTGCTCTTCAAATTAAATCTTGTCATGCTTTTAAGCAATATGTATGGAAGTAGTAATCTATGGGGTCATTTACTAAAGTTCTATTATTTGTTAATATAATTTTGCTTCTCACCATAATATTTGCAGGGGATTTAAGAAAATGTGAAGAAATGGAAAATATTTCTCTCTATCTTTTGTAAACAGAGTCTCAGTTTGTTGCCCCATGCTACAATACCATGGCTGCAACCTAGCTCACATCAACCTCGTATTCCTGGGCTCAAGCAATCCTCCTGCCTCAGCCTCCCAAGTAGCTGGGACTACAGGCGCCCACCACAATTTTTTTAGTTTTAGCCTCTTGCTCAGGCTGATCTTGAACTCCTGAGCTCAAGTGATCATCCCAATTCTCCCACTTCATCCTTCCAGAGTGCGAGGATTATAGGTATGAGCCACCACATCTGGGTGGAAAGTATTTCTAAGGAGCCACAGAAAAAGCCCATCATGGAGATTTTTTTCTAGAGACTCTCTAGGGATTGTCCTCATTTTCTGAAACGCTGCATCTGTATCTGACTGCCCTTGTACCCTCCTCAGTATTCACTGAGAAAATAGATGAGCACCCTGCAGAAACCCAGGCCCTGAGGTCTCACTTCCTAGATCTACTTTCTTAAATATTATTTTCCTAAGGCGGTATCACTTGGTTTGGAGTTCTGTAGATATTCCCAAAGCTTTAGCCAGAACCAGAAGCACTTCACATGAGTTCACGCTTTCCTCTCTCCCAGCCACTGTCTGGGGTAAGTTATCATCCTCACCTGACAGATGAGGAAATGGAGGCTCAGAAAAAACAACTTGATAGATGGCATGGAGTGACTGGCGGATGCACCAGAATTTCAGTTGCAGGGCAACAGAGTCTAATATTAGATTTTATCTATTTATCTTCCACAAATTGTTCTGGCATGTCCACCCCTCTAAAACAAAAAAGGGGAATCCACAAAACCCAAATTTGATGAAACAGACCGAAACTTTGGGGTTCCAGATCTGGGCAGGGCCTTGGTCCTCTGGATTGGTTTTTCTGGGGGATGTTTCTGCTACTTTGAATTATAGTCACACCTTGTTACTGTTTCTTATTCTTTTTTCCTTCTTAGACTGATTGTATTCTGTGTATGTAATATACACACAACTACATCCCAAAGATAGACTTTAATTCTTGGAAATATATGGTCTAAACCTATGTTGGGGATAGCAAGAGAGGACACTAATTGTCGCATAATTAGCATGAGGCTACCACGCATCTACCACAAGTCTGCAAGTCATTCTATTTAGACTCAGTCAAGTTCTCCCTTGGGTCAGCCAGAGCACTAATAATGGAGCCATTTGACCCTTCCATCGCAGTTCTTGGATTTCCAGAAAAGAGACTTTGAGGTGCTTATGCTAGTAAGTACTCAATTATATTTCTAGCCATGGTCTCCATCCTGGGGAAGAGCTTATTTTCTTTGTTATATTGATTTTTATAATAAAGTTTGCTCCTGTTATAGTACTTATTTGCTATTTAAAATATGAGCTAAGAGAAAATTGCTGCTGTTTGGTCTTATTTAGTGGAAAGAAACTAACCCTTGTTGAGCACCTAGTGAATATCAGGCACTTTGCGCACATTATCAATTTAATTTGTACCATACCTCTGTTGGATAGATACTGTGTTCCCTATTGACAGATAAGGTAACCTAGTTATCCAGTTTGATATCATTTCGTTGTTTGTTAGGCGAGCAGGGTTTGATTTGAAGTTTGCTTGATTTCAAAGTTCATAGTTGTTGGCAAGTTGCTGATTTTGAAAAGTTTTTCTCTGATCCAATTTGGGTTTTGTGATTTCCCCTCTTTTGTCATTGCTTATAAATATAATTTGGGGAAATGGTTCAGCTTACTTTTATTGCTGTAAAGCTAATAATTACTCTATGGAATTACTAATCTAGGTTCTAGTTAGATTAAGCTCCTCTTTTCATCAGACCTCCTGGACAGAGATGTCATTTCTCCCTGGTCCCGGTCTATCCACTGGCCTTCGCTTGCCTAGTTATTATCTCCCTAGAGATGATAGCAGCCGTAATCTCTCCAGGGAGGCTAGATCTCTCCCAGCATGCTCCCTGTGCCATTATGCCCAGGGAGCACCAGCTGGTCCTCCCCCAGGGTTCAAGTCATGCCCGTTCATGTATCTTCCATTCAATTTGCTGCAAGCCTCTGGTTTAGGACAGTGTTTTTCATGTTATCTATAGTGAAGGATTGCTTTTTTTTAAAAAAAAATTTCAACCCGTCATGGACTGATAACTTTTGTATAAAATATAATAAAAATCAATTTCTAGAAAACATAAATGTGAAATAAAAACAAAGACAAAATACAAGACCCTTTTTTTTTTTTTTGAGACAGAGCCTCAAGCTGTCACCCTGGATAGAGTGCTGTGGCATCATAGCTCACAGCAACCTTCAATTCGTGGGCTCAAGCAAGTCTCTTGCCTCCGCCTCCCAAGTAGCTGGGACTACAGGCACCCGCCACAACGCCCGGCCATTTTTTCTTGTTGGTTGCAGCCGTCACTGTTGTTTGGCGGGCCCGGGCTGGATTCGAACCCACCAGCTCAGGTGTACGTGGCTGGCGCCTTAGCCCGTTGAGCCACAAGCGCTGAGCCACAAGACCCATTTTTTAATTATTAAATTCAAAACACAAAATTCTGTGCTAACGTGCTACCATAGTTTCTTTTTTTGACATTTTAAATTTCAGAATAACTTTATTTAAATTGGAAACGCCATTCTTTAAACTGCATTTAGAGGCAAGACCCTTTTTGCAAACCTACTGTTACAAAAATCAGAAGGACCATTTCTGAATATGGCAGATGTTATTTCTAGGTTAACCAGACCAGATTTGATTTTGGATTTTATTCTTTAAACAGATTCTAGACAATGGAGGAAAAAGCAAGTTATTTACAGAAAACAATCATCTACCTATGTACGCAGAGGTACAAATTTGATGGCAGAAAAACTTCAGTATATGCTGGCATCTTGGAAGCAATTTTTAAAGAGCTTTGTTTTATTTTCTTGGATAGTAAGAATGCCTAAAATCCTTCTTCATTTTTAATTTTAGGAGCAAAATAATACTTTAAATGTCCCATATCAGCAATTTTATTCACTACAGAAAGGGGTACACCTGCAGACATACTGAATATTACCATGGGAGAGAGTGGAGTGGCTTTTATAAAGAAGTCCAGGTATGGGGCAGCACCTGTGGCTTAAAGGAGTAGGGTGCCAGCCCCATATGCCAGAGGTGGTGGGTTTAATCCCAGCCCCAGCCAAAAACTGCAAAAAAAAAAAAAAAAAAGAAGTCCAGCTTTGTCAATGTAGAAGTTAGTCCAAGTTAGTCCAACTGCCTTATTCAACTCTATGGTAACTGCCTCCTCTTTATCAACATTACTTGTTTTTGACAATGTTTCTATTTCCCAGTTCTCCACTTGCAGAAAATTTCACTCCATCTTTTGCATAGGAAATTACAACACCCTCTCCAATATGACTGAGATCTTGACATATATGTGCAAATTCACCAGCAGTCATCTTTACTTCACAGCTTTACTCTTGTTCTGGAATTCCAAGTTGCTCAACATCTAAATTCATTAACTTCATTTCATAGTCTGAAACTTCTCTTGGTGTCTTGGTACCTTCAGCTCTCCTTGTAATGACATGTTCATTGCCAGCACATTTTGTTATTTTGGACACGATGGTGAGGTTCATAGCCACAGCCAGCTTGTGGTTGCCTCAGTATGTGTGGGGGCCCTGGGAGCACAGGGTGAACTGCACCAAGGAGCCATGGGTGAGTCCTTTCTCTGCAAGTTCAGCCACCCAGGCTGATGTCCCAGTAGCTGATGTCCCTTGTCGACGAGGTCCTTGAGCGCCTCTAGCACCTTCAGCAGTTTGGACCCTTGGACCAAGCCAACCTCAAACATGGTGGTAGCATCACCATGAAATGGCCACAGGTGAGTAGAAAGAAGGAAAGTCTAGGGAGTTTAGGCTTCCCTAGGATCAGAGAGAGTGAGGGAATGTGGCCATGAGACCCTGAGACCAGGAAAGGTTACCAGAGGAAGTGAAAGTGATTTCATCGTGGACAGGTAACAAGAATTCTTGGACTGGCAGTGGTCCATTGTGGAAATGTTGAGTAGCTGTTTTAGGCTTTTACTCTGAGACTATTCCCACCTCTTTCTGGGAAGTGTTTTACATTTGGAGAGATTACTTGCATGTCCCAGAAGACAAATGAAATGAACTCTCAGTATCTAAAGCGAACCGTGCTAAAACAGAACCAACCAGTTGTGGCAGTGTGAGGGGTCGTGATATATCCCTGTGTTACTGACACCAGGTTTTCTTTCCTGTGATTAAGCAGAAACCAGTTTCTGAAGACACTGTGGAACCAACTACGGCTGGAAATTTCCCCAGTGACCCCTGCAGACAGCTGACACCGGCTGACTGTACTCCTCTCCACTTTGCAGTTCTCCCACAACTCATGACCAGTCTCAGACCTCACATCACTTTTGTCTGGCTTATAGGAGAATCACACAAACTGACACTGTGCCCCATAGTTCCCCCTGGAAGGTAAAGAGTCAAATTCAATCTCATGTCAATGCTAAAACCCCACCCCAAAGTGAACATGGAATGTAGGTAGGTGTATGTTTATCCACTGCTCACACGCTTAACTCCCCTCATAATTATCTGCAAGCTTTTCCCAAACCCTGACCCTAGAAGGCATATAAACCAGCTTCCCTTCACTTCTTGGGAGTATGTACTTCCAGTTTCCTCCCAAGATTGTATTGCCCAGTCTTCCTCTGCAGAGCTTATGGTTTTATATTTGCATTTCTGGCAGTGAGGATGGGATTGGAAGTGGCTCCCAATTTCTTTACCTGTACCACCCTGACCAACACCTAGGCACCAGCAAAAAGCCTTTGAAGTTCAGTTGTCTGCTGGCCATGCTGGGAAGGAGTTGCGTAAGCCCTCGTAGATGAAAGATCTCTCAATACCAGGTTGACGTTTGGGAAACCTATTTTCTTTCAGGGACATCTACGCATTCAGTGTGGGCTAGAGCCTAACTGCAATGATGCTTGAGTTCCAGGTGGGGATGCCCATGCTGTAAAAGGTTGCACTGGTACCTTCTGAAAGTTGCCTTTTTTTTTTTTTTTTTTTTTTTTTTTTGAGACAGAGCCTCAAGCTATCACCCTGGATAGAGTGCTGTGGCATCACAGCTCACAGCAACCTCCAATTCCTGGACTCAAGCGAGTCTCTTGCCTCTGCCTCCCAAGTAGTTG
>CAUYRH010021108.1:0-16282 GCA_963574655.1 Perodicticus potto | reverse complement strand
CAAGTGAACAGTTTATTAAGAATTAAACAAAGATATGATGTGATACAGTACAAGCAAGACACTCAAGATAGGTATAATAGTACTACTCACACAAAAACTTAAATTCCACCTCAAAAAAAATCATAAGACAAAAGAGAAAGCAATTTCACTGTTATAAGATAAGATATTTTATGCAAAGTATTAACTCTGCCCTCCCTTATTAAACTTTAAGTGAATTTTCTCTCGGGGTCCTGGGTGTCTCTTGCCTCCATTCTGTGATGAATATGTGAACCATAAGAAAGCCTCAATAAATGAAAAGGCATTTATAAATACAGTAATAGTAATTTAAATAGTATAATTTCATTTTTATTGATTGCACTTTTATTTTTTTTCATTAAATCATATTTGTGTACATAAATGCAATCATGGGGTACAATGTGCTGGCTTCATATACAATTTGAAATATTTTCATTGAACTGGTTGACTGATTGTCCTTTTAAATTTTAGACCTAAGAACACGTATATATAATTTTTTCAATATAATGATAAACACTGTGCTTTTAAATAATTGGTCATATACTTCAAATTACATTTGAGAAAAAAATGTGAGGACTTCTGCTCAAACACTTCTGCTTAAGTACGTAGACACACATATTTCCTTTCCTTTAGCTCTGACCATACTGGGTTTCTAAAAATGATATGAAATTATCTTTTTAATCCATAGTTATATTTGAAGTCAAGAAAAGGAACTTCTGTGGACCAGAAGCCATTAGGAATTATATATAAGAGTTCATAGATACATACTCTTGTTTAAGAGTTCATTGATACATACTCTTTTGTATTTTTATATGAAATGGTTCACCTGTTTTGACTGTAATGAGTTGGCAAAAACAAGACTCTTTCTTCCTCTACTGAATTGTTGGATTGTTGAACAAAGAGTATCTTAGCAACTGATTGTTTGAAGGCATGAAATCACACATAGACCCAGTTTATAATAAAACTGAAATTGGCAAACTTGCAGTCTGGGGTCTATCCCAAAATAGCAATGGAATGATCAACTTTCATCATTTCAGGTGAATGAAAGTCTTTAAACAATAAAAATTAGCTACAATAAGTAATAAAAGCTTCTAGTTTTCTAATAATGGTTAGTAGCCATCTCACGGAGAATCTCAGCTGCAAAGAGTGTTAGTAACAAGGAAAGATAATTACTTTCTATAGGATTTCAAGAGAAAAGAAATTTTTTGGCAATTTCAAAAAATCAAATGTATTTAAGAATATCACAAATTCAGATCGGAACATTTAATGAATTTCAGATCAGATACTGACTGGCACAAAGAGAAGCTAAATATAAGTAGGATAGAACCATTGAAAAAAGCAAAAAGTACAAAAGACTTAACAAGAGATAAAGATGGAAGAAGAGCTCTATAAATAGGTAGAAAACTTAAGAAAGACAGAAAGGTCAGTCAAAATATGGGATTTGCAGGTGACATAAAGGAAATAACACATCACACAATGGAACATAATCACATAATATAAAAAAGTATAAAAACTGACTCCATTTGTGCATGATGTGAAGGTATATGTGAAGAACTACTGGAGTCATTCAAGGGACAAGGGTGATGTTTATGTACATGTACATGTCCCACAACACCTAAACATTACACCATAAGATACAGGTTCACAGTGTTATGAATTCACAGGATTATGGCATCCTGAGTGGAAGGTGTGGTGTATTCACAGCAGTTACATAATGCTCCCTGGAAGCAATGATTACAATCTCTTAAATAATTTTAGGTATCCGGTCACCTGCTCTAAAATGATAGGAGGAGAGTTAAGGCACCAATAAAATATCATCTGATCTGTTATCAGCTCACCTCTGCAAGCCCTAGAAGTTCTTTCTATTTATTGTTTAGTTTCTCTTTACTCAGAGCTTCTGAGTGTTTGAGATTCTTTCTGGGCTACTGATAAATCATCAAAATATGTCACATGTGGTCTGACCAAAACATTATTAAGGAGATACTAAACTAAATTAAATCTGTTGACTCACAGTTGGCCACCAAAGGTCAGGGGACTTTATGTATGTTAACTAGCATGCTACAGCCTTCAGAGTTAAAAATGCCTGCTGGATTCACATGAGGGTTTTCTGCAGAAACTAACCAACCCACCTCTCTGCCCTCTCTTTGCTTGACTTCATTGTTTTATGAAAAATTTAATAGCCATTTGTTCTCTCTGGCCTTGCCACACAATTGTTGAGTCAGCATTAGGAGCTGGATGATTTTTTACGGAGACATAAGAAAAGTATTGACTATAAGTTGACTGTGTTGCAGAAGTTAAATCAAGTTATAAAATCTAACAATGCTTACCATTGTTATACTTTGCTTTGAAATAAATGTTAATTGCTGGAATAGGGACAATGAAGTGAATCTGATGTATTAGACACAAACGTGATGAAGAAGATTCTCATCAGAATAAAGCTAATGGATCATAAGACCCAAGAAAAATCTGGCAGGCCTTGAATGCTATTGTTGGTCTCTCCTTCCTAGTATTTATTAATTCTGCAGTGAAAACAAGGTTGGAGGTCTTTTCTTAGTAACAACACTAATTACAACTAATCAATCAAATCTCTCACAAACCATGAAAGGCTAGAATAAACAGGAAGAGCACCGGGTGGCCAACATTGCAAAGATGGACAGTAAGTAAAACAAAATGACCCCCTGCTGCTGTCTGAGCACATCTCTTGCGTGAATATTAACTAAGTTCTGAATTGATGACATGAAGGAGTGAGCAATCCCTACATAGCTAACTGAAAGAAGAGGCAGGGTCTCAAAGTGAAAACCTGCACCAAGGAAGCCATTCACAGGGAAGAGACAAAGTGTGGTCCGCGAGCCCTGTGCTTACAATCAGAAGACTTGGTTGCAAGTCTGGGTTTACAGACTTTTCACAGGTTCTATTTGTATGACCTTAGTGCTAAGTCACAGTTTTTCATCTTTGTGGGATGAGATAACAATATGCATTTTGACTTCTCCATATGAATGTTATGACACGCAACTGATCTATGTATTTAAATTATAAAGTTTTTTCACATACAAATTTCTAAGTTTTAGTAATAAAATAGCAATAAGTTATTATCAATACCATTTCTAGTAACTAGGAAAGAGCATGGCTACTGGCTACTATAATGGAGGCAAAAGTTAAGAATAAGATCAAAGAGGTTGAGCTGGACATGGTGGATCACGCCTATAATCTAATAGTGTGGGAGGCCAAGGCAGGAGGATAGTCTGCGCTTAGGAGTTCCAGACCAGCCTGAGCAAGAGCAAGACCATGTCTCTACTAAAAACAGAAAAATTATCCAGGTGTGGTTGTGGGTACCTGTAGTCCCAGCTACTCAAGAGGCTGAGGCAGGAGGATCTCTTAAACCCAAGAGTGTGATGTTGCAGTGAACTATCCAGGACAACAGAGCAAGACTCTGTCTCGGAAGAGGCACATGGTAGAGCAGTTAAGAGCCCAGACTTTGAAACAAGCCTTCCTAGGTTTGAATCTCAGCTCCATGATATAATTGTTATGTGACTTCAGGCAAGATACTTGGACTATTCAGTTTCCACAACTATAAAATGTAGATAATAGTATCCACTTTAGGAGTTTGCTGTGAGGATTAAGTGAATGCAAAGGTAGACATGATACAAGTGTTTGATAGTTTTATAATGTTGAGCTAAACCACTAAGCTGTTTAATTCCTTCCTTGTTGGAGACTGAACTGATCATAAAGTAGGCTGTGTGACCTCAGATACACCGAAGTACAGGCGCCCTGAGCAGGCACTGCATAAGCTATCGGAAAGCTCCTCCACACCACCGCAGCTCATGTACAAAATGGACAGAGTAAGTTCATTTTTCCATCCCATTACTACTTTCTAGTTGCATATTTGCACATAAGAAAGCAAATAAATTTGTTTAGCAAACTAGACAGACCCTGATCATTATCTGAATTGAACAAGTGGGAAAAAGTATTCAGAGTCAGTTTCACCATCTCCACTCCTCTGTCTTCCTTGACATTCGCTAACAGAATCAAGCTGTGCATTTACCTTTATACAGGGTATGCCTGTTGTACAAGGCCCCCTTGGGTTTCTGTTTTGTCTTTAGTTTTTAGTGATTGGATGTAGACAACAGATTCCTATATTCTATTTTATAGTCATTCATCCATCAACAATATCTAGGATACTATAAATTACCACAAAATAAAAAATTGAGTTGATGGATTACTGAGAGGAATGGATAGGGGGAAAAAAGGAGGAAGAGAGAGAGAGAGATTTTTTTTCCTTGATATTTTCTTTTCTTGGTGATTTATCTCAAGAAAAGAAAGCTCAGGAATTGTCTAACCAGAATTTTATCAAGTTTTAAATTTAAAAAAATTGTTAATAGTGAAAAATCAATTAGAAAGGGTCAAAACTATGATTGATTCACAGATAAATTCAATTTTTAAGTGTTTGCTTAAAAAAGTTAAAATTTATCAAAGTATAAAATTGTGAATTACATAAGCATCCATGTTTTGTTTCTTTTAGTAGAATACGAGGACAATTAAGTTTGTGAATTCATTCTAGAAAAAGTGCCTTGAAAAATGGACCAGGAAGTGAGGGTCAGTGAATAGCTTCTCATTGATATTCAGCAATAAAATTATGCAGCACTTTTTCTGAGATGCATTCATGAATCTAATTGTCAGACTTCACATGTAAGAAAAATACAAAAAGACAAAAGAATATAGATGTATTTAATGTAATATAAAATCTCTATAATCTAATAGCAATTAATTAACTACACATACATTGACAGCTTTACTTTTATTAAATGTATGATACTAGTAAAATGTTTTATATGTGGCTTATCAGGTAATCTTATTATTGAATAAGAGAAATATATTATTCAATGTGTTTTGTGTCAGATGAAGTGTCAGCTATCACTTATATAAAAATCTTTTGAAGGAAGCTGTACAACTTTTAAAGATAATAGCCATTAGTGATAAAATGCAGCATTTCCCATATGAATCACAGCAAAGTAACAGGAGCTTCAGTAAGAACTGTCTGATTTCTACATAATCTGGAAATCACATTTGTCAAAAATCACATGACAAAATTTCTTCATTGTTGGAATATGAATGGCGTTGATTATACTGAACAAATTTCATAAAGTTAAACAATCAGCAGAGCTATTCATTTTGGTTGACAACATTAACAGTAAAGTCTCTAGGTCCCAGTTTCTTTTTGAAAAATAAACTGGTTGTGCATATTAAATAAGACATGGATGCATAAATAAGATGCATAAAACAGTTGTACATATTAAATAAGATAAAATAAACAGGAAGGCACATTGTAAAAGAGCTATTAAGCAACTGCACAAATAGAAAGTCTAAATGTTGTAACACTTTGCACAGCCATTGCACATGTTTAATGTTCAATAAAGATCCAAGTTAATGATTGAGGCATTGCAGGAAGTCTCGGGTGAGGTATTTGGCCAGAACTGCCACACTGGACTGTTTTCTTCACTATGACAATGCTCTAGCTGAAAGTGAATTTTTTTTCAATCTAAACAATATTGCTTAGCTTAACAATCTACTTTACTCACTATTACAGTCATGAATCGTTTAGCTATGAGAACACACATTCTGAGAAATGCATTGTTAGGTGCTTTTGTTGTGCAAACATCAGTGTGTACTTACAAACAAGGTGATGGTATAGTCTGCTATGCACCTAGGCTGTGTGATATCACCTGTTGCTTCTTGGCTACAAACCTGTACAGCCTGTTACCATACTGAATACTGTAGACAATTGTAACGCAAGGATATTTGTGTATCTAAAGATAGAAAAAGTATAGTAAAAATATGGTATAAAAGCCTTTGTAAAGGGCAGCATCTGTGGCTCAAAGAAGTAGGGCACTGGCCCCATATACCAGAGGTGGCAGGTTCAAACCTAAGCCCAGCCAAAAAAAAAAAAAAAACAGACTGTGCAAAAAGATACACCTGTATAGCGCATCTAAAATGGAGCTTACAGGACTAGAAGTGAGTGAGTGAGTGAACGTGAGTGGGTGGTAATTGAATGTGAAGCCTGAAGACATTATTGTACACTACTGTGGACTTTATAAATACTGCACACTTAGGCTACCCTGGCTTATTATTTAAAAGTTATCTTTCTTCAATAATATATTAATCTTAGCTAACTGTAACTTTTTACTACATAAACTTTTTTAACTTTTTGACTCTTAGCTTAAAATACACATTGTATCGTTATACAAACATGTTTCACTTTTTGAATCTTTATTCTATAAGCTCTTTTCTATTTTTAGGATCTTTTTTACTTTTAATTTTTTTTCCTAAAAAGTAAGACACAAACACACATATTGGCCTAGGTCTACTCAGAGTCAGGTTGACACAAATTGTTGTCCTCCACCTTCACGTCATGTCCCACTGGAAGGTCTTCAAGGCCAATAATGCACCTTCAGCTGTTGTCTCTGATGATAAAATGTTTTTTTCTGGAATACTTCCTGAAGGACCTGTAGGAACCTGGTTTACAGTTGACATTTTCTTTTCGTAAGTAGAAAGACTACCTTCTAAAAACAATGAAAAGTATAGCATAGTAAATATATAAATGAGTATGTGAAAATGTTGTCTATAAGCATTATCAGGTATTATATACTATGCACAATTGTATGTGCTATACTTTTATACAAATGGCAGCACAGTAGGTTTGTTTACAATGGTATCACCACAAACACATGAGCAGTGCCTTGCCCTATGATGGTAGAATGGCTGTGACATCGTTAGAGGATAAAAATTTTTCAGCTCCATTATAATCTTATGGGATCACCATAGTACATATGGTCCATCACTGGCCAAAATGTTTTATGCGACACATGACTGTATTCAATACAATTTAAACTATTTAAACTCGGCAATTGTTCATTCTAATCAACACTATTCAAACACACCTCTAAAACAACTCCAAAATCAGTATTGAGGAAAAGAGCCCTAATCAGAAAAACAGTACATAATATCTGACAGTGTTGACAATGAGGATATCAGTACTTACAGGAGTAAGGGTCGCGGTATGTATTTCCACTCATCTTTCTAGCACCTATATGGCTGGGGCAGATATTTCAGAGTAACTTCCTCAATAGCCTGCTAGCTCTTTCCAGTATACCTTCCTATAATGCAGAAACAGGAAAATAAAAAAATTAGCTGGGTCAACCATGCTCAACTGTGATGTCCGAATAAACTACTTTATCTTCACTGAACCACTTACCCAGTGTAAGAGCCAGTGGATTTTTAATACAGTTTTCATATCAAAAAATCGTGTTGTGATTAACTTGCTTTTCTCTCCCCAAAATAAACTCTCAGGCAAAGCATGTCTTTCAAAATATTAAGAGGGCTATGGTGGCTCACACCTGTAATCCCAGCACTTGAGAGGCTGAGGCAGGTGGATTGCCTGGCTCACAAGTTCAAAACCAACCTGAGCCAGAGCAAGACCCCATCTCTAAAAATAGTCAGGCATTGTGGTGGGTACCTGTAGTCCCAGCTACTTGGGAGGTTGAGGCAAGAGGATCTCTTGAACCCAAGAGTTTGAGGTTGCTCTGAAAAATCTGCCCCAGTCATATAGGTGCTAGAAAGATGAGTGGAAATACATACCAGGACCCTTCCTCATATGAGTACTGATACCCTCATTGTCAACACTGTCAGATATTATGTACTGTTTTTCTGATTAGGGCTCTTTTCCTCAATACTGATCACAGCACTCTACCAAGAGTGACCAAGTGAGACTCTGTCTCAAAAAATAATAAATAAAAATATTAAGGGAGTAGAAACACTTGGGTACTTACTAAAATGGATAGAAATAAATGTTCTTATAACATAATGCTACTTGATTTCTATGAAATGTATTTGATAAGCCAAAATAATTCTAGGATGTAGAAATATGGAAAGATCATTACATAGGATTAACTTCTCAAGGGATTTTTTTTAATGTTAATTTGGGAAATTAACATCAGTTCATTTTATTGCGAGTCTTGGCTACATTTGACTGAATTAATTTGTCATTTATACATTCACAGTGACTGTTTTTGGATACATGAGAGTACATGTATTATACAAGCACCACTAAAGAACTGTCATTGTAATAACACTATTGGGTAGCCTAACTTCATATATGTATTCTTATTTGCACAAAACGTCAATAATTTGTCACATTGGGGTTTTGAATGTTTGCTTTAAGGGTTGGCTATTTCTATGTTTTACAAACCAAAACAGAACTTCCAAAAACAATGAAGGAAGCCAAAATAAATAATTCTGCATTTCAAAAAAAAAAATGACACTTCTCAGAATTTCAAGAAGTTACATTTTCAAATGTGATTTAGAGTAGGCTGTACAATGAGACAGACTACCCTTCTGTTGTTTCAGGTATTACTGCTGAAGAGGCTGGCAAAGCGGGTGTTTGGATATCTAAAACAGCAGTAGCAGACATTATAGTGACTGGTCTCTCATTTCTTGGCTAGTTAGAGTCTGAACCCATTTTTTTGGTATGGATAATAGCTGACAGGTTTTAGAGCCAACAGTTGTGGTGTTGGTTTTTTTGATCTGCAAATTACAGCTGAGGCTGTGTGTGCTGGCACCAGGAATTAGGAAAAAGCTTCTTGATTCCCAAGCTGAAGGATGATGCTCCTCACTTGCTTATCATGGAAGAAGATACAATTTCTTCCGTGGGCCAGTTCTAGGATACTTTGCTGACATCATTCCTGGACTACCAAAGTCTCATCAGACACCATGATGGTCAAAAGCTAGTAGAAAACATGTTTAGAATACTAAAAGAAAAAACTGTCCATTCAGTATTGCATGCCTAGCAAAAATATCCTTCAAGACTATATATGAAATAAAGATATTTTGGGATGAAGAAAAATGAAAAGAATTAATTGCCAACAAATGTAATCTAAACAAAATGCTAAGTAAAGTTTTTTCATGGAAGATAAGTATACAGGTTTGAACTGTGAAGACCCACTTATGTGTGAATATTTTTCAAACAAATGTAGATCAAAAATTCATTATTCATGGGATTTTAACCCAAATATTTGGAGGGCCTATTTCCATGTATGTGAGTTCCACAGGGCTAACAACTGGACTTGAGTGTGCATAGCTGTTGTTATATGCAGGAGTTCTGCAAACAGATGCTCCATATTTTCCAAGGGATCACTACAATACCAAGCAAAATTTCGAACTTAAAAACTGAAAGAATAGCAACAGAAATCATATGTATATGGTTAGATAAAATAGGCTATTTTTCTCCTTTTAAGTTTTTTAAAATGTATATGATATTTGTAAGTAAAACTTATAAGATTTCAGAACTTCTGCTTTTTAGTACATCAGGTAAGGAGATAGGAAGTAATCACTAATAGTGATTACTATCTCCTACCATGAAAATACTGAAAATGACAAACTAAAAATCAACAATTCTTCTTAGATCCATCTTAAAATTGAGGTCACAAGTCAAACCTCTGCCTAAAATGTTGGAGAGTCGGGGAAATAACAGAGAATTACAATTTATTGGAGCTCAAACTCAGGATCAGAAATCATTTCTGGAGCAGAGCAGGTATCAGGGCAGAGAAACTAAAACTACAAATAAAGAATTGCTAGAGGCTCAACGCGGACAAGCTTAAGATTTAAAAACTCCAACTGGGACCCAGTCTTAGGGGTAAACCACATTTTTATGAGTTTTATGTTCAGGAGCCCTGTCAGGTCCTTACGGTGAAGACTAAAGAAAAATCCCCTAGTACTTCCAACATGGGAAGGGAGAATAGTAGCCATTTGAAATATACCCAAAGCACTCTACTCTACTCAGCAAGGTCTGACCTCAATGAAAACTAATTTACCAGAGCCTAATTCACTAGAGGAAGAGATCTATCCATTCTGTGATTAATCTGTAGCACAGCTCTCAGCTGGTTTTTTAGGGCCTTGACCTTAGACTCCAGCTCTCAGAGCTGAGCAGTGGGCCAGATGTTACTCTTCTGAGAGACCATAGGACAGAGAGGACACAGCCAACCCTCCCCATGCTGAGTACACGAATCAGAGGAAGTGGAGGTACCCATAGTTTGAGTGCTCAGGATTATCAACATAACCTAGGGAGATAAAACATCTACTTGTTTCTTTAAAGTGTTCAGCCATGACCCTTTCTTCCACTAGGCCCCCTTCTGGCTTCTAGCTATGTTCAAGGACAGCTCAGATCTCCCTCTTATCTAATTTAAAAGATAATAAGAGAAAATTTCTAACCACCCAATGCACATAAATTTTAAAACTTAACTGAGAGGCATAAACTACCAAAATTCACCCACCCAAGAAAAAAAATTTCATCTGGATATTTCTGTATCTATAAAACAAAATTAATTTGTACGGTATAACCTTAAAAAATAAAAACTCTGGGTCCAGATTGTGTTACTGACAAATTCTACAAACCATTTAAAAAATGAATCGCATCAATTCTTTATAATCTTTCAGAAAATAGAAAGGGAGAAAAAGTTTTTCAATTTATTTTCAAGATATTATGGGGGTGCAAATGTTTTTGGTTATATGGATCTCTTTTATAATGCTAGAGTCATGGTTGTAAGTGTGCCTGTTATCTAGATAGTGTTCATTGTACCCATTAGGTAGGTTTTTGCCCATCCTCTTCTGCCCCCTTTCCCCTGCTTGATTTCCATGGAGTTTTATTTCCTTCTGTGTACATGTGTTTTTATAAGTTGATTCCAGGTAGTGTGGGTCCTCCAATTTTGTTATTCTTTTTCAAATTGTTTGGCTATTCTGGTTAATTTGTCTTTCCAAGTATACTTTATAATAGATCTTATATGAAACTCTTATGTTTTTATTAGAATTGCACTCAATCTATGTACCAATTTGAGAAGAATTAGCATCTTACCTCTGTTGAGTATTCCAATCCATGAACATGGTATATCTTTCCATTTATTTACATTGTCTCTGCAGTCTATCCTTTCCCCCTTGCATGGTGGTCTGAAGTTCTACCCCTGGCAGAACACAGTGTTTGGGTTGTTCTGAGAGAACTGGGCATAGTGTGGACTGCCAACCATCAGGTCAGAATCTGTGACTAACAGGGAAGAAAGAGGGTGTGGGAAGAAAGGGACACTCAGTGGGAGGAGGAGCAGTCCCCTGGTTATGACTATGCCTGACCAGTGGTAGCATTGACCCTTGGTTCGGGCTATGTCTGGTGAGATGGGATGCAGAACCTCCAGCTCTGATGGCTCCCACAGTGGAAGAATGGTTGCCCCGTGTGGACTGAGTTTGGATGACAGGGCTGGTCCCCACCCGCTGCTGGGCCTGCAAGCAGAGGCTTGATAGGCGTGGACTATGACCTGAGAGCAAAGGCATGATCCCCTGATTCCAACAGAACCTTTGAGCAGTGGTTTACTAGGTGTGAACCAAGACCTGAGGGCTAGGGTGTGGCCCACTGTCTCCAGTGGGGCTGGTGAGCAGAGGCTTACCAGATCTGTGAGTGGAGTGTGGTGCCTTGACTCTAACAGAGCCTGTGAACAGAGGCTTGCCAGGCAGTGGACTGAGACTGGCAGGTGGGGGCATGGTCCCCTGACTCCAACTGGTCTGGCAAGCAGAGGCTAGTTGTGTATGGACTGAGACTGGAGGGCACGGCTGCTGCCCTGACTCTAAGAGAACCTGCATATAGAGGCTTGCCAGGTAGTGGACTGAGACTGCCAGGTGGGGGGGCATGGTCCCCTGACCCCAATTGGTCTTGCAAGCAGAGGCTAGTTGGATGTGGACTGAGACTGGTGGGTGTGGGCATGACCCCTGGTTCCAGCTGGGCCTGTGAGCAGAGAAGCAAACAACAATGTGGACTGAGTCTGGCAGGTGGGAGTAGGATTCCTGGCTCCAATTGTGCTGTTGGAGACCCTTGAATCCCTCTCTGTTGGGCAGGGTTTGCACTGCCTTAGACAATCTGGTTGGAACCATGTCTGGGGCTGTCCACTCAGGGACATTCTGAGGTTGACCTTCGAGTTCTGTAGTGGAAAAGAACTGATGGGTGGGGGCTGGGTGCTACAGTTGTTTGTATCTCTTTACAGTCAAGATTTAAACCTAATACTGTGGTTTTTTGGGATAGGGTAGAGGTTGGCTGATATCAAACAGGGCTAGCTTATGCTATCTTACCAAGTAGGTCTTCAGAGTCTCCAGTCAAAACTCTGAAAGGGGCCTTTGTAAGGTTGCATGGGACAAGTCACAATTACAAAGCCTAGCACTTTGGTAAGGTGCTATCTATACTACCTGGGAACCCCAATTCAAACTCACCTTACCAGTTCTAATAACCAAACAGTGGAAATAAGCATGGTGTGAACCCCACTGAAGAACTCTGGCAACATGAATAACCAGAGTAGATCAACCCTCCCAAGAAACAACAAAGGAGATACAACTGAAGATGCCCTGCATAAACAAATGGTAGCAATGTCAGATATTGAATTCAGAATATGGATTGAAAATAAGATAAATAGAATAGAAGAAAAGATAGAAATTGAATTCCAAAAAGTAGTTCTAAAATTGTCTCAAGAAATTAATGAATTCAAAGCCCAAGTCACCAAAGATATAGAGATAATGAGAAAAGAGATAGCAGAACTCAAGGAAATGAAAAAGTTAGTTGAGGAGCTCCAAAACACAGTAGAATCCCTCAGTAATAGAACTGACCAGGCAGATGAAAGGATCTCTGAAACTGAAGACAAAGCTTTTGAACATTCCCAAAATGTTCACACACTCAAAGAGACAGACAAATGGAGAGTAAAAACTGATTATTCACTGAGAGAGTTATGGGATCATGCCAAAAGATCAAACATTCGTCTTATAGGAATTCCTGAAGGAGAACAGGCAGATCCTAAAGGTACAGATGCTCTACTCCAAGAGATTTTGGAGGAGAGTTTCCCAAGTATTGCAAGAGATACAGAACTTCAGATAGGAGATAGTTTCAGAACCCTGCAAGACTCAGTCCAAATAAAGCATCTCCTAGACACATTGTGATTAACTTTGCCAAAGTTAAGATGAAGGAGAAAATTCTGCAAGCAGCTAGAAGTAAGAAAAGCATCACCTGTATAGGAAGAAATATCAGAATGCTGCAGATATTTCAGCTGAACATTTCAAGCCAGAAGAAGATGATCATAGACCTTCAGTCTCATAAAACAAAACAACTTCCAGCCCAGGATCCTCTATCCAGCTAAACTGAGTTTCATTTGCGATGAAGAAATCAAATATTTAATGACATACACATATTGAAGAAATTTGCCATAACCAAACCAGCTCTCCAGGATATTCTCAGACCCATCCTCCACAATGACCAATGCAATGCTCTACCTCCAAAGTAAACTCATCCAGAAATTTGTGAACAAAACACAACTTCCACAATGGTGAAAGGATTAAAAATGTCCACTGAACATCCAAAAATCATGACACCCAAAATACAACCAGGCTTATACATTCTGTCAATTAATGTGAATACTTTAAATTGTCCTCTAAAGAGGCACAGGCTGGCTAACTGGATACATAAACTCAGATCAGGTATCTGTTGTATACAAGAATCTCATCTTACCTTAAAAGATAAAAATAGACTCAGGGTGAAGGGATGGACTTGTATATTACAGAAAAATGGAAACAAGAAAAAGGCAGGGTTTGCAATTTTAGTAGCAGATAACATTGGCTTTAAACCAACAAAGATAAATAAAGATAGGGAAGGTCACTACATATTTGTCAAGGGAAACACCCAACATGAGAGATTTCAATAATTAACATTTATGCACCCTACCAGAATGCTCATAAAGCAGACCATAATGGATATGAACAAGTTGATATCTTCCTACACTATAATAGTTGGAGATTTTAACACCCCTTCGACAGTTTTGGATAGATCCTCTGAGAAGAAACTAAACAAAGAAATATTAGACTGAAACCTGACCCTAGAACAAATGGACTTTACAGATCTCTACAGAACATTTCACCCTAATAAAAGTGAATATACATTTGTCTCATCAGCCCATGGGTCATCCTCCAAAATACATCATATTCTAGGACACAAGTCTAAACTCAGCAAATTTAAAAGTGTAGAAATTATTCCTTATATCTTCTCGGGCCACCAGAGAAGTTGAACTCAACAGCAATAGGAATCTTCATACTCAAACAAAGTCATGAAAGCTAAATAATCTTAGGCTGAATGATAGCTGGGTCAAAGACGAGATTAAGAAGGAAATCACCAAATTTTTGGAACAAAATGACAATGAAGACACAAATTATCAAAATCTGTAGGATATTACAAAGGCAGTCCTAAGAAGGAAGTTTATAGCTTTGAAGCCTCCATCAAGAAAACAGAAAGAGCAGAAGCCAACAACTTAATGGATCATCTCAAGCAACTGGAAAAGGAAGAACAATCCAACCCCAAACCCAGCAGAAGAAAATAAATAACCAAAATTAGGGCAGAATTAAATGAATTTGAAAACAAAAGAATCATTCAGAAGATCAACAAAACAAAAAGATGGTTTTTTGAAAAGATTAACAAAATTGATAAACCTTTGGCCAACCTAACCAGAAATACAAAAGTAAAATCTCTAATATCGTCTATCAGAAATGATAAAGGAGAAATAACAACAGATACTTCAGAAATTCAAAAAATCCTCAATGATTACTACAAAAATTTCTATTCCTAGAAATATGAAAATCTGAAGGAAATGGACCAATACTTGGAAGCACACCACCTTCCCAGACTCAACCAGAAAGAATTAGCAACCTTGAATAGACCTGTATCAATCACTGAAATAGTATCAATAATACGAAATCTCCCTAAATAGAAAAGTCCAGGACCAGATGGCTTCGCATCTGAATTCTATCAAACCTTTCAAGAGGAACTAGTACCTGTATTATACAACGTTTTCCAAAACATAGAAAAAGAAGGAATACTTCCCAACACATTCTATGAAGCAAATATCACCCTGATCCCCAAACCAGGAAAGGATCCAACAAAGAAAGAAAATTATAGACCTATATCATTAATGAATATCAAAACAAAAATATTCAATATGATTTTAGCAAATAGAATGCAACAACACATCAAAAAAATTATACGCCATGATCAAGTTGCTTTTATTCCAGGGTTACAAGGTTGCTTCAACATACTCAAATCTATAAATATAATACATCACATCAATAAAATAAAAAACAAAGACCATATGATTCTCTCAATTGATGCAGAAAAAGCCTTTTAGAATATCCAGCATTCTTTCCTGATCAGAATTCTTAAGAAAATAGGCATAGAAGGGACATTTCTTAAACTAATAGAGGCCATCTACAGCAAACCCACAGCCAATATGATATTGAATGGTATAAAATTAAAAACATTTCCACTCAGATCAGGATTGAGGCCAGAATACCCACTGTCTCCACTGCTATTCAACATAGTAATAGAAGTCTTAGCCATCGCAATCAGACAAGAGAAGGTGATCAAAAGTATCCAAAGAGGGTCAGAGAAGATAAAACTCTCACTCTTCACTGATGATATGATCCTGTACCTGGAAAATCCCAGGGACTCAACTTCAAAACTCTTAGAAGTGATCAAGGAAAACAGCAGTGTCTCAGGATACAAAATCAATACTTACAAGTCAGTAGCTTTTATATATGCCAGCAATAGTCAAGCTGAAAAAACAATCAAGAACTCTATTCCTTTTATAATAGTGCTGAAGAAGATGAAATATTTGGGAATTTACCTAACAAAGGATGTGAAAGACCTCTATAAGGAGAACTATGAATCTCTAAGAAAAGAAATAGTCGAAGATGTTAACAAATGGAAAAACATACTATGCTCATGGCTGGGAAGAATAAACATTGCTAAAATATCCATACTACCCAAAGTAATCTACAGATTTGAAGCAATCCCTATTAAAGCACCATTGTCAGTACTTCTACATTGCTGGTGGGAATGCAAACTAGTTCATCCGTTTTGGAAAGATGTTTGGAAAATACTCAGAGATCTAAAAATAGACTTGCCATTTGACCCTATAATTCCTCTACTTGGCATATACCCAGAAGACCAAAAAACACATTACAACAAAGATATCTGTACCAGAGTGTTTATTGTAGCCCAATTCATAATCGCTAAGTCATGGAAGAAGCCCAAGAGCCCATCGACACACGAATGGATTAATAAACTGTGGTACATGTATACCATGGAATATTATGCAGCCTTAAAGAAAGATGGTGACTTTTCCTCTTTCATATTTACATGGATGGAGCTGGA
>CAUYRH010021107.1:0-34317 GCA_963574655.1 Perodicticus potto | reverse complement strand
CCCACCTACCCAGGAATGGATGAACAAGCTATGGTACAAGCATACCATGGAATACTATTCATCCATTAAAAAAGATGGAGACTTTACATCTTTTGTATTAACCTGAATGGAGGTGGAACACATTCTTCTTAGTAAAGCATCCCAAGAATGCAGAAGCAAGAATCCAATGTACTCAATTCTAAAATGAAGGTGGTAGATGAGCTAATATGAGGGGGGTGGGTAGAGGAATGAGCAAGTGGAGAGAGATGGGCGTCATGATGTATGACATACCTTTTGGGGATGGGATGCAACTATAACAGGGACTTTAACAAATGCAATCAGTGTAACCTAATTCTTTGTACCCTCAATGAATCCCAAATAATAAAAAAAAAGAGGACTTTAAGGTCAAATAAAAATACTGAGGTGGGGGCAATAGGCTTTGCAGTAGGAGGAAAGATTGTTCTTGGTGGGGAAGGGAGACTGTACTCATGTTAATCTTAGGTCTTTGCTAAGAAGGACTTAACCACTCTCTTTTTCTCCTGGCTGCATTCCTGCTTTTCTGCCCAGCCTCTCTCTGTCTCCTTTACTTCCCGCAGGGGTTAATTCCTAGGAACCCAGAATCTGCTTAGCAGGTCTCTCCCATAAGAGGCAAAAACTGTAACTGGACGCCCCCAAGAATGGTTCTGCCACTTTGAAGCCTAATAGCAGATTACAGTGTACCCCTCAAACCTGGATTTCAGAGCTGTGCTATCCGTGGTGTACTACAGACCGTAAAAGCACACTCAGTGTGGACTGACCAAAGCCAGGGGAATGGTCTGGGCATCACATGAGGATGCCACGTGGACGGCACAGCCAAAACAATTTGCAGTTGAATGTTTCACACAAAAATAAAGAGTTCTATGAAACTTTGGCCATTTAAGCTGGAAAGAAGTCTATATCAAGTTTTTACAACAAAAAAGCAAGAGTATTGGAATAAATTGAAATAAAAGATTCTGGTCTATATATGAAAGTTATAAGAAAAACATTTATAAATTTAAATTATAACCCTGTTAAAAATTTGAAGTGGTTCTCTGCTGACTGGCTTGACATTAACCAAAAAACATTTGCTTCTGGTATCACCTTCATATACCTTTAATACAATACAAACATCTATGATTATTATTAAGAAATGAAGTCATATAATAGTAATTTTAAGGAGATTGGGAAAAGTTAAAGATGAATATTATCCCTAGAGTAGCCACTAAAAACTAAGGGAAAAATTATGACTAGAAAGTCAATAGAAAAGTTTAAATAGAATAATAAAAAATTTGATTAACACAAAAGTCTGGGGAAAAAGGCAAAAAACAAATAAAAAACAAATGAGACTGATAAGAAATAACAAAATGGCATGCTAAAGCTAATCATATCAAATGCTTTAAGCAAAGATGTACTGAACACTGCTCTTTTTCCATAGGAAAAGGCAAGGATTGTCAGAATGGATTAAAAAAAAAAAAAAAAAAGCAAAAGCCAGCTATATGCAATCTATAAGATACACATTTGAAACAAGAAGACACAAATAGATTGTGAGTTAAAGGCTGGAAAAAGATATGCCACACAAACATTAAGCATAAGAAAGTTATAATGGACATATTCATAGCACACAAAATAGACTTCAGAATAGGTAGATTTTAAAATTAATATAACAGGAAGCTGTAGCCATAAATATGTGTGTTTAACAACAGAATTCAAAATACGTGAAGCAAAAACTGTAAAACTAAAGGGAAAAAAATAGGCAAATCCTGAAACATAGTTGGGGACTAACACTCTTCTCCTGGTTATTGACAGAACAAACCACATTATCAGACAAGAGATAAAACGTCTAAACAATAACATATATGCCCTTGACCTAATTGATATATACACAGAACACTATACCTAACAACTATAGCATATATATTCTTTCCAAGTGGACATGAACTGTTCACCAAGATAGACCACACTCTGGAGTATAAAATAAGTTTCAACACATTTCAAAAGACTAAAATTATGCAGAGAATTAAATTAGAACTTACTGATAAGCCATCTAAGGAAAGTCCCAAATATCTGGAAATTAAACAACACGTTTCCAAATCAGCTACAGGTCAAAGAAGAAATTGGAAAGTAGTCTGAATTGAATGATAATGAAAATACAATGTATCAAACTTTACAGGATATAATTTATTCACCTAAAGAAATGTATAGGTACAAATGTTCATATTAGAAAAAAAAAAAGGCTAAAATATAAGCTTCTATCTTAGAAAACTAGGGAAAGAAGAACAAATTAAAGGAAATAGCACAGCTTAAGGAGGAAAGCAACAAGGGGGAAAGCACTCAAACAATAGCGAAAAATCAATGAAACCCAAGATTAGTTATTTGGTTCTTTATAAAACTGATAAGCTCACAAATTGAAAATATCAGAAATGATAAGGGCAATTAAAAAGATAATGAGAAAGTCTTCTTCTAATTATATGCCAATAGCTAATAATAATTCAGAATATGTGCTTTTTTCCATATTCCAAATACTGGTCAACTCATTTTATGAAGGTAGCATCATTCATATGCCACACCAAAGCTATTACAAGAAAACTACAGACCAATATGTCTTGTGAATATAAACAGAAATCTCCTTAACACAATATTAACAAATAAAATCTATAGGTAAATGGAAATGACCTAAAGTAGCCTAAATAATTTTTATAAAAAGTAACAAAGTTGCAATACCTTCACTAGACTTGCTGCAAAGATGCCAGAGGAAGGATGATGTGTTATCAGCAAGTAGACACATAGATAAGACTTGAACATAGAAGATCAATTGATTTTCCACAAAGGTGCCAAGATAATTTTGTGTGAAGAAAAGTCTTTTCAAAACTGATGCTAGAACAACTGGATATCCATATGGAAAAAAAAATATTTTTAAGGAATCCTCATCTCATACCATATGTAGAAATTAACTTGAAATAAATCATTGAAGTGAAATGAAATTGAAATAAATCTTCTTCTATAAAAGAAGAAAACACAGAAGAAAAATTCTGCATCTTTGGCATAGGTATAGAGTGCTCAGATGACAAGAGAAGCACAAACCACAAAGAAAAAAGAGACAAATTATACGTCATTGAAATAAAAACTTTTGCCTCTCAAGGTATACCAATAAGAAAATGAAAAGGCACGCCACAAAATAGGAGGAAATACTCATAATATTTATATCCGGCAATGATCTTGCAACCAGAATGTATAAATAACTCTTATAATTCAATAAGATGACAAAGAATCAAATTTTTTAAATGGAAAAAAGACTGGACTAGGCAGTGCACAAAATAAGCTGAGTGGTCAGGAAGTCCATGAAAGATGTTCAACCCCATTAGTTCCTGGGGAAATACAGACCACACTGGGATACCACTGTATAACCACCAGAACAGCTAAAATAAAAATAAATTGACAGTACAACACTATATCGAGCAATTGGAGTGCCCATACACTACTGGTGACAATACAGAATGATGAAACCACTTTGGTAAATTATTTCTTTTCTAATTAAACATACATCTACTATATGACCCAGCCGCTTCATTCTTAAGTATTTACTCCGGAGAAATGAAAACACAGATTCACATAAAGACTTGTAGAAAAAATGTTTGTACTAGCTTTATTTGTAATAGCCTTAAACTGGGAACTATCCAAATCTCCAACAATAGGTAAATGGATTTTTGTTTTTTTTAAGTTGATATCCACACTATAGAATACTACTCGGCAATAAGGAATAAAATTGTCATACACACAACGTAGGTGAATCTAAACACTGTTATACTGAGTCAGAGGATACACCTACAGCATGACTTCATTTACATCAAGTTCTAGAAAATGTCACTTAACGCCATTTGTCTGAAATGAGAGGCGGCGAGAGAAATCCACTGCAGATGGAGCAGGAGAAGCTTTTGGAGGTAATGGAAAAGCTCTTCACCTGATTGTGCCGTTGGTTTCACAGGCTGTATGCATCTGTGAAACTCCTGGCATTGTGCATTTCAAGTGATGCAGTTTACTGAACAAAAATTATACTTCCAGAAATTTATGTTTTAATTCCACAGTTATTACATCTCTTTTAAAAATTCCTTTACCTTCCTTCAAATCCTTTGTAATTCAGAAAAGTAGATTACCTTACACTGTTTCTGTTCTATATAACAAAAGTCTGTACAAAGATCTTCATAGGGACTATAACCTTTGATCTTTGACCTAGAGCTGAACGCATAGGTTTTGTCTTGAACCACACAGACCAAGGATGACCTCCCTGATGGCGGAGGGGACAGCAAGTACAAAGGCGAAAGGTAAGGACGTGTGTATAGTGAGAAATCTTGAGAAGTTCGGGATGACAAAGGAAATAAAACTGAAGTTTACTTGACACAACTCTATTCTATTCCAAGAGGTGTGAAGTTAGCTGTGAAGACAAAGGGGAACTTCTAGAAGCTTTAAACAAGCACGTGGCATGAAGAATGTGGTGGGTATTATTAACTTTCACCACACAGGCAGGAAACCCCCATTCAAGCCTCTGGATTTGGGGGGTTGTTTGTAACTGCCCCCAAAGTCACCTGTCCTTGCTAATTTAGGGTGCAACTTTTTATTCTTTCTTTCTTTTTCTTTCTTTTTTTTTTTTTTGAGACAGAGTGTCACTCTGTCATCCTTGGTAGAGTGCCATGGCATCACAGCTCACAGCAACCTCCATCTTTTGGGCTTTAGCAATTCTCTTGCCTTAGCCTCCCGAGAAGGTGGGCCTACAGGTGCCCTCCACAACACCAGGCTATTTTTTGTTGCCACTCCTGTTTTAGCTGGCCTGGTTCCGGTTCAACCCACCACCCTCGGTATATGGGGCCAGCGCCCTATCCCCTGAGCTGCAGGCACCACCCTCAGTGTGCAATTTTTAATGGTAACTGACAATTGCACAGAAGACGGGTTTCAGAGGAGAGTGCCCACAGGACAGAACCAGGTAGAAGGCTGCCAGGCCCTGCCAGTGGTAGTGCAGGCATCAAGGAAGGAGTGAGAGAACCCGGAGATTTGACTGCAAGAACCAGTAGGAGCTGGCAACCACTCTGAGATGCTAAAAGCACCTAATGGAGTTTTGCTTCAGAGCTGTTGAAAAGAGAAAGTTCTAGAAAGAAAAGGAGTTGCTGAGAAGGGAGATGAAGTCCAACAGGACCGAAGAAGCCGCCATGGGCAGCCTAGAGAAGTCTATCTCCTTAAAAACAGAGTCACATCCTATATGATGAAGGCTACGGAAAGATCATGGACTTTGGAAGAAAACAGACTGTGAGTGCTGGGTGAATCTGATGAGTCATTCAACTTCATTTATTCATTCAGCAAATAGTGACGACTTCATCCATTCAACACTAGTAAAGAAGAAAACAAAGCCCCCGTCCAGATGGGGCTTACATTGAAATGTAGGGAAGCACACGACATATTTAAACACTGCAGAGAACAGACATGGTGCCGGGATTACAAAAAGGGGCAAAAGTAACTCCATAGGATTTGTCAAAGACAGTGACCATTCTGCTCAAAACCCCTCTACAGTATCGAAGTTTAAAAAGATACCCTATGTCCTTTGTATATACATAAAGAACTATCTTCCTTCAGCTTTTTCACATTTAAAGAACTAGCAGTGAAAAATCAACCCTCTTGACTTCAAGACAGTTTTCTAAAAATCAAGAATTCTGGTCAATTAACAGCCCCTAGGAAGCAAACCAAACACTGTACTAAGAGGGTGTGGGTGTGGTGGGCAGGTGGGGAATGGGTGGTTAGATCTGACTTTTACATAAGCCACTTCTCAAAGCCTCAGGTGTGTATGAGCCACCTGCAGATTTTGGTGGATGTAGGCTCTAATTCAGTGGATCCAGAGTGGGGCCTAGGATTTTGCATTTCTAACAAGGGCCCCAGGAGCAAACCTGCTGTCCCAGGAATGTCGAGGCAAGGTCCTTAGACGCTATGGACGTGTGTTAAACTCAAGGGAGGGCATGGCTGTGCTTGCCTCCTGCCCCATTAGGACCAAGTTCAGAACAACATGGCTGCCTTGGGACATCATTTCTTATGAAGGCCTCCTGTTTTCCTTTTGTGTAAGAATCAAATACCAATATATGATTGTTATGTGAAGACTCTGGACAAAGGGTTGTTTTGTTTGTTGTTTTTTGTTTTTTGAGACAGAGTCTCACTGTGTCATCCTTTGTAGAGTGCCGTGGCATCACAGCTCACAGCAACCTCAAACTCTTGGGCTTAAGAGATTCTCTTACTTCAGCCTCCCAAGCAGGTGGGACTACAGGCACCCACCACCATGCCTGGCTATTTTTTGTTACAGTTGTTATTGTTGTTTAGCTGGCCCAGTCTGGGTTCGAACCTGCCACCCTCAGTGTACGTGGCTGGCGCCATAACCACTGCACTATGGGCACCGAGCCAGGATAAAGGGTTTTTGATAAATTATTAAATGCCTACAACTCTCTGAAGTGGGTACCATGATCATCTCTATTGTACAGGAGAGAAGACTCCAACCAAGAGAGGTCAGGTCACACTAGTGAGGAAGGAAAGAATTCAAAAACCGGGACTTTACTCCCAAGACCAAGCACTCAGCCCTTGTGTCTTCCTCACTCTGTTTATATCACAAGTTTCTTTCCCGCTGTCACTACTTCAGAAATGACATGCAGTTGACTGCTACTCTCTTTTCACAATTGATAGCATCACCAAAATGACTTGGTTTCCGGGAAAGGCAACTAAAATTCAAATTGAGAACTCTCCTGGAATTCAGCAAAGAGATGGTGCGTTTGCTGTTAGTATGGAGAGTTTTTTATTTTAACTTTTTAAGGAAGTAATTTCAGTTCATGAAAGATTACGATGGGCCTCTCAGATCTGCCTCAGACACTGTCACTTCCTCAATGGAACATCTGCTGTTTTATTCCAACAAGGATGCCAGAAAGTTCCCTAAGAACCACACACCACACTTCAACATACGTGGTCTGGACACAAATTCCACAGTGTCCTTAAGTCATAAAGGAAGAGCTTAATTCGTGTCCTTATTATAATTCGTGTCCTTATTATTATTCTAGTAGGAGGAGACCTAATTTAGTACCTCACTGAAATGTGCACAAAAAACAGTGGCTCTTAAACTCGGTTGCACATGGGAATGAACCTCCAGGGAGCTTTAAAACACACTGATGCCCTACTCCCCCCTGCTTGGGATGGTCTGGTGAGCAGAATTCTGAGATGCTGCTAAGGAGAATCTAATGAGCAACCACAGGTGAAAATCACAGGCATAAAAGACAGAAGACTGCTAAGAGTCATTCTGCACTCAAAAGAAGGGTAAGAAGATACATCTTCATTCACTGTTAGGGTGTTGCCCTCCTACCTGGCTACAGAGATTTGATACCTTGTTCTAACAGCAAGTGGTTCTCCATAATCAGTGACCGACTGTATAGCTCACACTTGCTGTTTAATAACCAGATCGTGGATATCAGCAACATTGCTCAAAGCAACCGTTGTTAACCTAGGGATGGTGTTCTGTGAACTTGGATGGGGAAAAAAAAATCAAATCTTCATATTTACTAATATTCCACGAAAGGTCAGCATGTTCTTTAATCAGGAGTGCAGGCCGCAGTTCCCCAGCATTTGCAACCACTGGCCTTTTCAGGTCCCATTTCGGTTTGGACAGTTTTCTTTAAAGACCATTTGCAGTCACCACTACTCTGCTGAAATTGTTCAAGAGACCGGCTGTTCGATTTAGCTATTTCAGACGATGACGATGATGGACGTATGTTACCATATCATGACACGGTACTTTGATAATTGTATCCCAGTAAAACCAATGCTGATTTAATTGCATTTTATGCACTAAATATTACACAGAGAAGGGGTCTAAACGCTTCACCCAGCCAAGCAGCCCTGGCATAAGCCCGCGCCCTGACACACCCGATCCCGTGTTTGCATCCAAGGTACCCCGGGAAGAGCGCTCTCGGCGGGGAGCCTCCCTGGCCCGAGTGCGGCTGGTTTCCTCCCCGCGTTTCCGCAGATGCAGATAAGACTTAGCCTGAAAAGCCGATTCAACTCGGCGGAGAATGCACTTTCTTTCTCCTCAGCGGCCTCTTGCTCTTGGCATTTTAAAGTGCCCAGGCTGCCAGGCCGGTAACTCGAGCCTCTAAATTAATCAAAACACACAGCGCCCAGTTCAAGTTTGCGGACAAACCCCGGAGCCAGACAAGCTCTCCTCCCGTGACCCCCGGACCAAAACGGCCCGGGCAGGCGGCCACCCGGCGAGCAGCAGACTTCCTCCAGCGCCCCCGCCGTCCCCAGGCAGGTGTCCCGGGCCGGGGGCGCCGGCTGCCCGGCCTGCGAGCGCCTTACCTCGGCGGGACGCCGCCGCGCCGGGAGCCGCTGCCTCGCCCGCCCGCGGGGCGCGCCCCTTCGGCGCCTGGTAGCCCAGATCCACCTGCGACCCGCCGCCTCTTCCACGCGCTCTCTCCGCCAAATCCGCGACTGCGAGTCGGAGGCGGAATGGAAAAGGGGAAAGCAGCCCGATGCGCGGCCGCGGGCGCCGGGAGCAAGCGGGGCCTCCGGTGTGCAGACGCCCCGCGCGCCTAGCGCTTAATCTGCGCAGGGCGGCTGGCCACTCCCTCCACCCCTGCGCAGCCACCTCCCCCCCGCTACCCCGCAAATTCCCCACCTCCGACCCCTCTACCCGCCTGGGCCCCAGGACCAGGGGAACGTCACCTCCGTAACCCCTTACCCTGGATCCGCGCCCACCTGCCCCGCGGCGCCCGGCCCTGTCTCCTCCCGGGCACGATGCCCGAGTTGAAGGGACACTGCCCGGTAAGTCGGAGGGAGGGGGACGAGGGCGGGACCTGAGGCGCGTCTTCCCTCCCTTGGAGCCACGACCAAAAGCCCGGTGGGGAGGGACGGAGCGCACAGCTGAGCCCTACAAAACCCGCCCTGGCCGGCTGGCGAGGCGAGCTCCACCGCCGGGGCTCCCCAACCCGGGCTGCACAGGGGACGCAGTGGCCGGAGAGCCTGCAGGTCCCGGGACACGCTGGGGCTCCAGACGGACGCCTACCATGCGCCTCGGCACGGCGCCCGGGCCGCCGGAGCTCCTGCTCCCGCTCCTGCTGGTGCTGCTGGCGTTGGCGCCCGTGGCGAGCAAGGTGAGTGCCGGGCCGCGCGCCCCTGCCCCCGGCGCGTGGACCCCTCGCCCGGGCGCCCGGGGGACAGGCCGGCCCACCCACCATCGCGCGGTCCTGGAGCAACTGCTTGGCCACTGGCGTGGCCGCGGGCACCACGCAGGTCCCGGGACTGGCTGCGTGCGGAAGGCAACGGGCGGGATGCCCGGGGAACAGGTGGAATGCGCCGGGCGGGAGGAAGAGGCGAGGAGGGGCTGGTGCGGTTCCCGAGGAGTCAGGGGTGGGGTGGAAGGCCTTCAAAGGCCAGTAAATAAATAAATAAATAGACACACAGATCATCGCCAGGGATGATACGTGAGAACGCCGGATGTGGGGACGCAGGATGTCGCGTTGGTGAATCAGAGCAGGCAGCTGGGGCTGGCTGAGAGCGGGGACTCTGAGGCTCCCTAGTTATGACCTCACACTCAACCCTGACCCCTCTGGGGTCAGTCTCCTCCTCGTCCAACTCATCCTCCAGTGCTCCATTGCTACTAGTGGAAAAAGCAAATGCTATCGCTGAAAAATGAGAATAGAGCTCAGGTTGGGAAAAATTAAGGCGGGTGTCACTTGGCTTTGATTGTTACTTGGTATTTTTGTGATCCTGGGTTCATTTACTAAATCCACCTCAAATGTTAAAGATGAGTGTCCTATTATGCCTCCTAGAGTCAATGACTGGATGCAAAAGTGAAATTTAACTTTTCAGATGCTTTGTGTTATTTTTACACTTATAAAACTAATTTGGGTGATAACATGGTATCGTACATTTCATTTCCAAGGATAAGCACATGTTTTATAAATTTTGTGATTCAGACTACGGTTGAAAATTAACAGTCACAGAAATATTTATTTTGCATGAAAAGAGTTTTAGAACCTATGGTCACATATACTCCAAGGTTTTTGTTTGTTTGTTTTAAACCTAAACTAAGACATTACAGACATTATGGATGAAGCCACAGCCCTCTCTGACTGCCCCTAAACCTCTCAGCATTTACCTCTCTTCCAAGAGGTATCCTTTCTGGCCACTTCCGCATTTTTCCTGATATTTTCCATGCATTTACATACATATACATGAACCACAAACTATATAGGTCTTGTTGTGTTTTTCAACATAGTTGATACCATGCTTGTGTACCATACCCTTTTGCAACCTACAGGTCGGTCCGTATCAGTATTTAAAATCTACCTCTTTTCCTTTTTGCTCTGGTGCATAGCCTTTTTACACGAGGCCAAAGTTAATTGAGCCATTCCCCTATCGATTTACATTTAGGTTATTTACTGTTTTACATTCTGCAGAATTTGTGTAATCTGTGTAATCACTTGGTGCAACTACTTCTAACAAAAAATGGACCCTCCCTCCCAGGTAGCTAAACACTGCCAGGCAAGATGGATAAACTCATCCAAATCAGTACAGTTTTAGCCAGGAACAAATAAATGCATAAAGGGCGAGAATTCTAAAGAGACTATGTTCTGCAGGCGGGCCTGGGGAAGAGTTCTGGGCCAGAGTGTGCACATCTCCTGGTCAGAGAGGAAGAATTGAATTGGAAGGGGTGGGGAACAGCTTATGTTATGGTCAGCTTAAACAAGCAATACTGTGACTGTGCAACCTCTAATTATGCCACTTGCTATTTATTGTTATATGCATTTTTTGCATGTACATTTTTCTGTTTTGAATTTGGCAAAATCTTGGGGCCTTCTTGCTAATACTACGATTAATCCACTTGTATTTTTCTCTCATCACTTGGAATACACCTTAGTTTAAAGCTTTAAAGATTTTCATTCATTGTACCTGTTGCATTAGACGGAAAGTACGCCATTAGGATTATGAAATGAGCCTTCATCTTCCAGAGAAGAGGAATCATATGTTGACTCATAATTGGGTAACATGTGCCAACACTCTGATGTGGGGCAAGGTGGTTGACTACACTGAGAAAGTCTACACTCCGTAAAATGAGAAAGGTGAAACCCCTATGGAGTCAAGAAGTAAAGAGATGAATGAGGCAATGGGGTGGGGACATAGTTTACACATAACCAGTGGGGGGCGTTCTAGAATTTAGGCCCAGTTGTGCCAGAGTCACTTTAGCAGAGTCCGTAAAAATCTGGATCTCATAAAAATCCAGTTGTTATGAGAAACTTTTCCTAGCTATGTGGGAGGCCGAGGCAGGAGCATCGCTTGAGCCCAGGGGTTTGAGATTACTGTGAAGGAGGAAGATGCCACAGGGCTCTAGCCTCAGCAACAGAGTGAGACTCTGTCTCAAAAAAAAAAACCTTCTCAAATTCTAAATATTAGCCACCAAGTCAGAACTTCACAAAAGACATAGTAGGGGCCAAACAAGGCATAAATGAGAGCTAAATTTAACCTGTGGGCCGTCTTTTATGTCCTCTTTGTGCTACCCTAGTGAAGGACATGTTTTGCTCTAAGTTTTTCCTGTTCCACTTTCTCATTTCTCAAAACAGGGACATAGTGGTGTTAACTCTACATGCCAAGTTTGGACAGTGTGGAACCGTCCTCCCACACAGTTTGTACTCAGGGTGAAATACCTCTGCTGCTTTGCTCAAACTTTCAGTTCCAGGAGGGCTAGAGCTGTGCAGGGAATCCCCAGGGCCCGGCTCAACCACTAGACAGGCAGGCACTTGGCTCTTGCCTCTGGTACCTGAAATGGACACACAGGGGTAGAATGGCCCTGTCTGAGTTATGGGTGAAGCGAGGTTCACAGATTAAGATATCATGGTCTATCCTTCCTCTTTTTGCCTTAAAATTTTAGGCAGTACATATGAAAAGCTGAAAAACAGCTGCATTTAGAGGATGACTTCTCACCTGATTTCATTTTTAAATTTAAAAAAATTCAGTAGAATTAGAAAACATTTCAAACAAAAAGTAATGTAAGACACCAATTTCTATCCCTGAGATTAAGCAAATGTTAATAAGCTTTGGCTTGTTTGCTCTCAGATTTCCTACATTGGGGAAAAAAATAGTATGACTACAGGAAGTCATATACACATTCTTTACTCCCTGGTCCAGCCCCAAAGTTTATGTATATCAGTACCCCGCACAATTTTGAATTTATCCTGTGTGTGTGTGACTTCTATAAAAAATAAATACTATTGTTTTGTGGTCTTTCAAATGCAATAAATAGTTGTACATTGTACATGTTTATTGGAGCTGACTTTTTATTACTCAGTACGATGTTTTTAGACTTTGTTCATGTTGGTCATACAGATGTGATTTATCTGTAGTAATAGTTACTGCATAGGATCCAGTTATATAAATAAATCATGGTTTATTTTTCCCTCACCCTAAACAGAATAAGTTTGTCTTCACATTTTTATTTTACAAATTTTCCATGCATATCTTGGTATATGTATCACTGAGACAACTAGAATTTGAATTCCTAAGTACTTCATGGAGAAAACATTTTAAATTTATATAGGAATTGTCAAATTGATTTCCAAAAGGGTTGTACCAGTGATGTACCAGAGCACCTGTTTCCCCATTTCTTTGGTAAAACTTGGCCTGCTTAGATATTAATGGGTGTGAAGTGAGATCTACTTTGAGTAGTGAGTTTGTAAACCTTTTCCTATTTAAATTAATTTTAATTTAATTTCCTATTTATAATCCCCTCCGTGTGAACTGCATGTAAAATTTTCTGCCTACTTATCTATTGTGGACTTTTCCTCCTATTGCAAATTAATTAGATGTTGTTTATATATTTAGATTACCAAACTTCTTTTCTTTAAATGTACAGCAGATCTTTCATGCCAATCTTTGGCTTATCTTTCCATTTAGCTATTGTTGCCTTAATGTATAATTTTTTTTACTATTATCTCAAGCTTTTCTGTCTTTCTTTGATATTTCGTCTTTTGTAGCTTGTCAAAGAATCCTTTCATTTCCTGGGATTATAAAAATATTCTCCTGTATTAAAGAGAAAAAAATTACAGTTTCAATCTTTCACATTTCAATATCTTAATCCTGGAAATGTTTCTATTTATGGATTCTGATTTTATCTTTTTCCATATAGACAACAGTTTGTCCCAACATTATTTATGGAAGAAAATGTTCTTTCTCTCAATGTTTCACAGTGTTTTATCTGCAAAAATATATCCCAAGCACTCATTTCTATGCACGTCTATTTCTAAGCTTTTTATTCCATTAATCTAATTTGGGGAGTCTCTTCATCAATGCCACACTGCTTTTGATCACTATATTCACTATATTTTATAATAAAATAGTATCTGGTAGGGCAACTACCAGATAGAATAGTTATCTCTATTCTTATTATTCTTTGAATTTGTCACTGGTCTTCTTTTCTTTTTGTTCCTCTAGCTGAATTTTAGTATCTTTTTTGTTCATCAAAATTCCTGTGGAATATTGATTGCTATTGCATTGAACATACAGGTTAGCTGCTTATTGGTGTTACATAAACACATGGAGAGTGAGTAGAAATGCTACCGATTTTTAATTTGTCATCTTGGGTCAAGCAATTCTAATTGAATTTTTTATGATTTCTAATAGTGTGCAGATACTCTTAGATTTTCTGTGTCAGCAAATAGTTTTTCTTTCTTTCTAATGTTACATCTTTTATTTCCTTATATTACTGTGCTGACCAGCACTTCTAATGCAATGCTAAAGAAAGGCAGTAATAGCAGATAATTTTGTCTCATTGTTGAAGTTAAAGAGAAAGCTGCTAACATTTTATTAAGCATGTTTTTTTTTCTGTACAGTTGTTTTGTTTTGTTTTGTTTTTTTATTGAGTCATAGCTGTGTACATTAGTGCAATCAAGGGGTACAATGTGCTGGCTTCATATATACAATCTGAAACATTTTCATCAAACTGTTTAAAATAGCCTTCATGGCTTTCTGTACAGTTGTAATAGATTCTCCTTTTCATGTTAAGGAGTTTCTTTCTTTTCCATATTTAATGAATAGACATTAAAGTTATCCTTTACTTTGCATCTATTTTAAGAGAATCATATATTCTTTAGTTGGCCAATGTTTACCATCTTTGTACCACTGTAGGATAAACCTAATTGGTCATAATATCTCTTCCTGAAACACATTCTATTGTTAAATATGGCACAAACTTGGAAAAGTGCATTAACAGATATAGAGTTTAATGACTTATTAACTAAATAGCCATGTGAAGACCATTCAGGACAAGAGACAGAGCATTGCCAGCCTACGCAAGTCACCCTTGCATCAATCTGAGTTAAACACAATTCTCTTTCTCATCCCTGAAAAAAACTAGAATCTAATTTCTAGTAATCACCTCCTTACTTTTGTTTATACTTTTATTATCTAAATGTTTATTGCCAGTGCTATATTTTGATTTTGCCTATTCTGAACTTTACATATGCAGAATCACACATTTTGAGGTAATGTGCATATGTGAACTCCTAGTGCTGTGCTTACGGTGTAAGAGTAGCTAATGTAGGAGATGGGCACCCGTGGGAGTCAACCTAAGACTCACATACTATGACCACAGGTTTACCTACACCTCTAAATAAAAATTTGAGATCTTAAATAACTGGAGTTTATAATGGGGAAAAATCCACATGGGCAATGCTTGTAGAATAAGTCTGCTGGCATCTGTCTTACACAGGTTGGTCTACTAAAAGAAAATACCGTGGATCAAGTAGCTTACGTGGGTATTTATTTTTCACAGTTCTAGAGGCTGGGAAGTCCAAGATCAGGGTACCAACATGGTCAAGTGCTGGTGAGAGTCCTCCCTCTGACTTGCAGACTACAGACTCCTTATAAAATCTTCATATGGCAGAGAAAGAGCTTACTGTCTCATCTCTGCTTATAAGGAGACTAATCTCATCATGGAGTCCTCATCCTCATGACCTGGTCTAAGCCTAATTACCTCCAAATACTGCTCCACTGTAGTGGGTTTCAACATGTAAGTTGGGAGGGGGTATGCATGTAGTCCATAACATTCTGCTCCTTGTCTCAAGAGAGGAGGCCTTGAAGCCCTTTGATCTAAAAATGAGCTAACAAAGTTACCAAATGAAGCAAGTGAAAAAGCAGGGAGGGTGAACTTGACTTTCTGTGACCATCACCATTTATAACTTTAGTTATAATATAGTTTCTATAATAAAAATTCTTAGTGTTACACATCAGTAGGAATTAGGAACTATTAATAAAAATCTCCTACATAACAAAAAACTCTCAGATTTTCTTAGCAAAAAGGATTAGACTGAAGCTTCACGTTATGGTGACAAAGTATAAATCTGGTAAGAAAGGTCCTATGTTGATCTCCCAAGATAAAGTCATTGGTGCTTGTCTTTTCAAAGCAACCTTCTCAATTATCTCCACGCACCTGAAAGTTCCTCATGTAACTGCCAGTTAAGGCCACTGGTTTCAGGTCCATTTTCTAGTCAAGACTGACTTACATTATAATTGGCTCTATAATATTCTTCTTCACACTTTTTTAAAACAACAGGTAAATAAATACCTGTGTCTATATCATAGAAACATAATGTGAGCCATAACTACAAACCTTATTGTTGTTTTAAATTTTCTAGTAGCCACATTTTTAAGAGACAGATGAAATTAATATCACTGTAGAATAATCCTTAATTGGTCATAATGTCTCTTCTTGAAACACATTCTATTGTTAAATATGGCATAGACATGGAAAAGTACATTAACAAATATAGGATTTAATGACTTATTAACTAAATACCCATGTGAAGACCATTCAGGTCAAGGGACAGAGCGTTGCCAGCCTTCATAAGTCACCCTTGCATCAATCTGAGTTAGACAATCCTCTTTCTCATCCCTGAAAGAACCTAGAATCTAATTTCTACAATCACCTCCTTACTTTTGTTTATACTTTTATTATCTAAATGTTTATGGCAAGTGCTGTATTTTGATTTTGCCTGTTCTGAACTTTACACATGCAGATTCATACATTTTGAGATAATGTACACACTTGCGAACTCCTAGCACCATGCTTGGGATGTAAGAGTGTAGCTAATGTAAGAAGTGGACACCCATGGGAGTTGACCATGCAATACAACCTCTGTAAGTTGACCACCCAAGGGACTGTAACAAACTGGTCAACATACAGAGGTGGACAACATAAGGAGTCCATCTACTATACTGATACATCCATGTGGTGCATGTCAGTGGACAAAAATTAAGTCAACTTAAGGAGGTGGTCAGTGCAGGTAGGAAGTTGGTCAACTGTTGAGGTTCTACTGTATTTTATTTATAGAAACATCTCTATAATATTGATTATATATGCAATCACTTTTAAAAACACTAATGAGAGACAGTAGAACTTCCGCAGGTAACCACCTCCCTAAGTTGACTTCATCTATAGACTGGCCTAATTGCTTGTGTTGACCACCTTCATACATTGACCAGTTTGCTTCAGTCTCTTGGGCAATCAACTTACAGAGATTCTTCTGTGTTTTACAACCTTTTTTTTTTTTTTCATTTTAGTTGAAAATTTGGGCAGGCTACATTTCAAGCCACATTTGACCATTGTCCTGAACAGAGCAGGTATGTGTAAATGGCATTGAGGTGAGAAAGAGCCTTACGGCCCATGAGGTCATATCTGTGCAGTACACTTTTGTTTGATTATTTGACATTAGGAATAAAATCTTGTCAAAATGACAAACTTTAATTCAAGACAATAAATCAGATGAGTTGTGCCCAAATATCTGTGCAACTTTTTCTTCAGAAAATTAAGACATTGGCCTTGGCTACAGTGTTGAAAGCTACACAAATTTGCTTTGCAATTTGACCCTCCATTGACCCTATAATTAGAATATGAGTAAGTTATGTACATGAAGAATTGAAGACACATCACGAAAACAGCAAATGATTGAAAAACGGAGTGGGGGGCAAGGGGAAATATGTTGAAAACCAACTCACTGCACCTTGCCTTTCATCACTAGAGGCTAGCCAGGTAACAGGCTTAGTGTTATAGCCAACTCATTTCCAAACAGGCCCTTGTTTTTCTTATCTGAAAATGATGACAATATATCTATACCAAATGAAGTGATTGATACAGTGCCTGGTACGGAGTAAGTATCAAGCATTTATATTCTAACATTATCATGTTATTATTATTACTAAAAGTCAGAAGCTAGGACTGAAGACATAAGCACTGGGCTGGGTGCTGGGTGTTCACTTACATGAAACAGTTTGAATCCCCAGCAGGACAGCGTTGGGAGACAGGAAAATCTTGCTAGAGTAAGATAGATAGGGTGTGGTTATGGAGAAGGAGAGGTCCCAACCAGTAAAGTTGTTCAGAAAGCTTTTCTGAAAACAGACATGTAGGGTGAAGCCAGACATGGCGACAGCCTTGGGGAGCCATGAGGGCTGTGGCCCAGGTCAGGGCCTCTCAAAGACAGAGAGAGGCAAGACACTTCTTACTTTATCATTCCTGGGTTATCAAAGAATAAAACCAAGGCCAATAGAACTTTAAAAATAAACAAATAAATAAATAGAAAAATAAAATACAGATTTTAAACTGAGTTTATTTACTCACCTAGAAGTGTGAGCACACAGCTGAGTGTTTTGCTAGAAGTCAGCAGGTGGAGGATGGGAGGCAGGGAAGCAGGGAGCAACCAAGGGGGCGTGGTCATTATGGCTATGCCGATTAAGGATCTGGATAGAGTAAGTCTATAGACCTATACTTGGCTGATTAGGGCACAATTTTAATGTTTACACTTAACAAAATACTGTAACAGAAGACAGACAATGAAATGTATTTACACTGTTTCCAAAGACAGTTGCTGTATTAGTGATAAATTCATGGGTGACTTGAGAATGAACCCACATAAGCAGTGGTGTGAAGAGAAAGTTCTTCTTGTTCCTGTCCTTCTTGCCTCAACCTCATTGGGACGGGTTGTTGGGGGCCCTCCCCCAGGTCAGGGTAAGACCTGTGGAAAAGTGGTAAGGTCTTAGTGGTAAGACCTGTGGAAACTGACAGTAACTGACTGAAGAACTATAGAATTAGAAATGATCATAAAGAAAGAGACATGAGACAGAGTAGAATTAAAAGTGGGAGTCAGGAGTCCATTGCCTATTTGTGGGCTTCTGGCAATGGCCCTGAGTGTTTGCTCCAGTCTGCTTTTATTGAAGTCTATTTGCCCAGAGGGTAAGAGGAGGGAGGGGACAAAAAACGCCAATAGTTTCTCTGAAATCTGAGCCTTATATTGGGAGAACCTCCTACTTGAGATCACACACACAGATTTCTAGGGAGGTGTTCAACTCTGCTAGTTTCCTGTGGAGTAAAATGCCACCTGCATTAATCTCCTCCTCTGAGGAATCGGTTGGAGGGAGGAATTGTCCTCCAATCACCACCACAGAGGACCTTCCTCTGCGATAAGGGATATAAGCTCTTCTGCCCAAATCTCAGGGCTCAAGCTACTCCCTTGATCTCTGCCCCAGGCAAATGCAAATCTTCACAATGGGAAACTGCTTTGCCTATTTAGTAGGCAGAAAACAACCCAGTTAATGTATCTTTCTAGGTCTTTGCCATAGTCTCTTCTATGACCATTTTTCCTCAGACCCAGCAGAGGTATTTGTAAGCTGTATTCCCAACAGGCTAGAATTTCAGAAAAGGCAGGAAGCTTGCTAGCAATGGCTATCTTAAATGTAAACTAGCTGTCTTTTCTTTGTTCTGACTCACTCAGCTTACTTTTTAATTTTCCTCTTTTCCTAGGGGTGCTTTCCCTTGCCAAGAATGGGCTCTTCAGGCCCCATTCTCCCAGCATGGGTCTAAATTTGTCTGGCTGTGAAACCCAGGGCAAGAATGCCAGGGCAGGCAAAAGAGCCCTTGTCCCAGCTGATACAGGCACAGACCAGATAGGACTCTTAAGACAAAGAAAGATGAAACCCCAATAGCAACTGGAAGAAGTGAAGAGCTCCTCAGGCGAGGAGGGAGGAGAACCCATCTAGACCCACATAGCACTGCCTCAGTCTGTTCTTGTTAATTGATTCAGGGCTATTAACCTGGCAATCATTTATGTACAGACAACAGGGTACACACAGTCCATTTCCAATGCTCTCTGCATACGATATCAGTCATTCCAAAATATTTCCAAATATCATGGTTGGTAGCATATGTGTGTATGCCTGTATAATTACACACACATGTATTTAGAGGATATTTTATATTCTCAGCATTTTGGTATTAGTTATTACAGTGAGACAATGGTTTTAAAATGTGTAATCTTCAGAGCTCTTTGAAATACAGCCATATAAAAATCTTTTATTTTTCCAGCAGTAATTTTGGGGTAACTTAGGAATTTTCCATTTTTAATCTTTAAAATTCATGCTTGTTAATTAGATTATCTCTCCAAATTGGTTTCTTAGAGAAGTGATCTCTGTGTTTAAAGATAAGTTCAAGAGTATTTAAAAACATTAGAAGGTTTGTCATTGTGTAGACAAAACAGTCAGGTCACTGAATTTTTTTCCCATCAGGATATTTTTGTTAAGGAAAAAGTTCCACAAATGGGAAATTGAGAAATCTCCTTTTATATCAAGTGACAGAGCATGACTGGAGAGACCCAAGACAACAAGGCAAGATATTTATTTTCTTTAACCAGGATGCTAGGATACTTTTATTCTGTTTGTTTATGTAAGATATTGGGGAAGCTGGTGAGTTTACATGCTGGCTTTTAAAAATAGCTCTATGTGTTGTACAAAATTGGGGAAATGTTTGAAAGTACAAAAAGAAATATAAAAGTGAAAATTATCCATAATCTTATTACCCAAAGATGATGATCTGGGCCTTTTCATATCTGTTTCCTCACTCTGCTTTCTTCACTTAACAATAGACTGATAAAAATGTGGGGGTCATTCATTATTCTAAACATAATTTTTAAATGTCTACAGAGGACTTTTTTGCAGGTTGGTACCATACCTTATTTAACGATGGCCTATTGAGAATTTTGGTTATTTCCAATTATGTGTTTAGAAATACAGTAATTACCCGCCCTTATCTGCTGCTTTTCTATCTGAAGTTTCAGTTACCTACAGTCAGTGGGTCTGAAAATATTCCATGGAAAATGCCAGAAATAGACCATTCATAAGTTTTTCATTGCATGCTGTTCCGAGTAGCATGATGAATGTCACGCCATCCTGCTCTATCCTGCCAGGGACACGAACCTCTCTGTGTCCAGTGGATCCACACTCTCTATGGTCCCCATGCATGAGTAACATCGCAGCTGTCTGCATTATCAGGTTGACCAGAGCAGTATCACAGAGCTTGTGTTCACATAGATTTTATTTTACTCAACAAGGGTCAAAATGGCAATTTGGATATGCCAAAGAAAAGTCATAAAGTGCTTCCTGTAAGTGAACAGTCGAAAGTTCTTAATTATAAGGAAAGAAAAAACTTTATGCTGAGATTGCTCAGATCTATCACAAGAACAAATTTCCTACCCATGAAGTTGTGAGGAAAGAAAAAGAAATTTGTGCATAGTATATGTGGGGTTTGGTACTATCCAAAGTTTCAGGCATCCATTGGGGGTCTTGGAATGTATCCTCCTTGAATAAAGGGGACTACTCTAATACTAAAATGGAATGCTTTGAAGATGAATGTTTACTGAAATCATACTTTTAACAGTTACCTATGCAAAAGATTTCTTACCAAATGTGGGATTTTGTGCATTTCTGACAGTAAGATTACAAAGTAATATCATCCTTGATTCACAGAGAAGAGAGTCTGATCCAAATGTGTTCACCAAGTTCATGGATAAATGGGTTTTTAATTTGCGTTATTTAGGGATATTTGGCAGGGTTCTGTATAACAAAAACTTATCAGATAATTGAAAAGGACTGTCAGATGCCACTGTATTTATCGCTTAAGTAATATTTGGAATAAGATTGATTTTTAAAATGCTTTAGTTATCAAGATGAATGATTTATAATATCCTTTATCCTTTTACAATCAAAAGCACCAATAAATTACTTTTGTTTGCTGAAGTATTATTTGTCTCTGCAACCTAGAAATAGTTGAACCTATTTTCACGTTGCTTCCCCCACTCACCTTCTTGAAGGTAGTTGTCATGTCTCTTCCTTCTTTGTGGTTCCAACTCTCAGCATCATATCTGGTCCTGCTGGACATCAATGGATGTTTGTAGAATTAGACCAACATTTTATTAAACACTAAAACTAAAAACCCAATAAGGAATTAGTAGATTCTTTAATCCTTCGGCATAAGAAGGAAACATCATTTTTGGATGAAATATTGAATGTTGGCTCGGCGCCTGTGGCTCAACAGGCTAAGGCGCCAGCCAGGTACACCTGAGCTGGCAGGTTCGAGTCCAGCCCGGGCCCGCCAAACAACAATGATGCCTGCAACCAAAAAAAAAAAAAAAAAGACCAGGCATTGTGGCGGGCGCCTGTGGTCCCAGCTGCTTGGGAGGCGGAGGCAGGAGACTCACTTGAGCCCAGGAGTTGGAGGTTGCTGTGAGCTGTAATGCCACGGCACTCTATCCAGGATGACAGCTTGAGGCTCTGTCTCAAAAAAAAAAAAGAAAGAGAAATATTGAATGCTTCACTCATGAATTCAACAATTCACCCCCTACATTTCCACGTCTTAGTAGTGATGAATACCGTGCTACATCCTGGAAACAAAAGAGTAAAAAAACAAAAATAAAAAAAAAACTGTGGCTCAGTGAGTGGGGCACGGGCCCCATATGCTGAGGGTGGTGGGTTTGAACCCGGCCCTGGCCAAACTGCAACAACAACAACAAAATAATAGCCGGGCATTGTGGTGGGGGGCCTATAGTCCCAGCTACTCAGGAGGCTGAGGCAAAAGAATCGCCTAAGCCCAAGACCTGGAGGTTGCTGTGAGCTATGACGCCACGGCACTCTACCGAGAGCGACAAAGTTGAGACTCTGTCTCTAAAAAAAAAAAAAATAGGAGTTAAAACTAACATGGTCCCTCCTCTCCCCAGGAAGTGTACTACCAAGTAAGGGGCTCAGATAAGTACAGAGACAGTAACAGTAAATGTCTACATGCTATCACAGGTTAAATACAGAAGCAAACTTTGGAGTTGAGAGCAGAAACGAAGATTGGTAAATCTACCGAACAGTGAATTTGCAGTCATTATATTAAGCAAAAGTGTATAAATGCAGTGGAGCCAGAAAGTAGTACAATTTCAGTGGCTCAAAAACCTAGTTTATTTTCAAAATAAAAGTGCTTTAAAAATTGGCAATGAGTTCAGAAAGCAGCAAGCAGAGTTACTGGGCGGTGCTTTTACCATTTCGCCTCGAGCCCTTGTCAGAGGTTGGTCCACAGTGCTGGAAGGGTTACACGCATGGATTGGGCTCTCATTTTGCCGTCTTAGGCAAAAGCAGATTTGCAGTTCCTTGCAAAAAGCAATACACACTGAGAACAATGGCATATCTGAAATCTCATGAGATAAAGTTCCTACTGATCGGAAGCCAGACTATGTACCCTGCAGGTGCCAACACTCTCTAATTGCTGCAGAAAAGGCAGTAGACCTAGAGGTGGCTTTATTGAGGACTGCCTGTGCCTGGTCTGAGCCCACAGAACTGTTCAGAGTGTCTCCTCACTGTGACCTGCCCAGGCCTTTCAGAAAGGGAACATTCAGAGCCCATGTGACCTGAACGAGCAGCGTCCCCGGACCCTACGAAGGCAGTCATGCAGGCAAGGACATCTGAGGCACTCTGTGATCCAAGAGAGGCAGTGTCCAGCAGCAGGGGCTGGAAGAAAGACACTGTTGTGACAGTTTGGGGCGAGCCACTGAAAATCCCAAGGCCACTCCACTTCAAATTCATATCCCCAGTCGCAAAATGTGGCAGATAAAATCTTCCCCTCCTATTTCCTGAAATAATACGATTGCACATTTGCACACAGGCAAGCATTCCACAAATGCCAAGTATTACCGAGCCAGGAATGAGTTTCAATATCAGAAAAGCAATAGTCTCCAAATATGTTTCTTATACTCGTTTAATTCTCCTTTTATTTTGTGACCTAGTATCAACTTCCTGGAATGTACTAAGGAGTTTCTTGTTTTCAAAAAATATTATTCAGTGCATTCTTTACTGCTGGTATTTTCTAATAACATTATTTGAAACATCAGCAGAAATGATATCCTCCCTTAGCACTGTCCCCATTAAAAAATGAACAGTTTATTTATCTTCCTCTGTCCCCTGTAAATACTGATGCCAAAACTCAGCTGATGATTTCATCACTTTTATGGTGACTAGACCAAATACCTTAACTAAAAAATTGTTAATTAGAGATATTCCTGAGAAACATTTAATCATAATTTCTTTCTTTCTTATTTTTAAAATATTTTCTTTGACATTTTAAATAGCAGAGAAGCCGTGGAGCCAGCTTTGCTATACAGCCTCTTTCAAATTCCATTAATGTGTAATTGGCCACAACAGTATAAATTCATTTAGTTACGTATCTACTGAGCACCTGGAATATGATGCTCTGTGCTGAGGAAAGTCTTGAAACTGCTTTCAAATAGGGGATGGATCCTCATAAAGTTTCAAAATGAAGTCACTGGAATTAATTATCAGATTGGGCATAACTGTTCTTCATACATTGACTGTTCCTAACACTATGTATAACAGGTGGCATTTGTGAATATTTGAAATATGTAGATAAATGGAAAAACAAACTAAACAAAATCACTTCTGATAGAAGAATCTAGGGGTATCTGGAGTTAGTATTTTACTATGTTGTACTGTGTATTCTGTGTTTTGAACATTACTTTATTGGTGTTTCCTCACATTACCCCTTAAAAATGAATGCATAGCACTTCATGATGTTTATATACTATAACATTTATTATTATATACATTTTCCATATGTTTAACAATTCTAGGGTATGTTTTTGGCCTACATATCTGATTTTTTTATGTTAGACTCATTTAGTGGAATTATGAATTAGAGCAATAAGTACAAATTTTTTTCATTGTTACGTAGTAAATGGAGTTTTGAAATCACTCCAAGTCCTGTCTTGTAAATATAACTAGAGTTATCATACTGATATATGTTCCATCTTCTCTTCTGGTTTAATCCAAAATATGATTTGCTATAAGGTGAAGATCTACATTTTAAAAATTTTCCCCAAATACCCAATTTCCCCAGCATTACTTCTAGAATAATCAACCCACCTCCACTTGGCTTATTTTCCCTTTGCCCAAATATGAACCAAAGGAGTATCTTGGATGGAGCCAAGATTTTCTTAAAATGCAGATTTGATGATGAGGTACCCAGCCAATGGCCGCAAAAAAAAAAAAAAAAAAAAGTATGGAATTTATCACTTATTTTCTTGTTATGGGCCCAGAGTCAGCCAAGTGTTGGATAAATTTAAAGACACCAGCCCACTTCCCAGCGCCCCTCCTCAACTCATGAGGTCTATAAATTTGGAAAGAGGTAGGTTCAGAGACCTCCCATTTGCCATCCCCTTAGGACATGTGAACTGATTCAAGATCATTCCAATCATTGGAAGAGAATTTTCAATCAAAATATCAAAGCAATTTTCTCTTTTCCCACATTACTCCATTCATATCATCTCCTGATTCACTCATTTTATTAACCTCCTAGCAGGGTACATTTCATAATGCAATAATTTCAGAAGTAGATTATATAATGGCTACATTATTATGTCAGGAGCAAATATAACACAGAAAAAAAAACATATGGAAATAAAGACCTTAAGACTCCTGATTTTGTATTGGGGGAAATGTTGGAAATTTTGACCTGCCTTTATTGAAATAAAATATCAATCAGACTCCTCTTGAGCTATCACACATATAATGCCAGAACTTTTTATTTAGTCAAATTAACATTTGCCATGTGTTTACCATTTTCTTTTTCCTTTTCTTTTCTTTTCTTTTCTTTTTTTTTGAGACAGAGTCTCATTATGTCACACTTGGTAGAGTGCTGTGGTGTCACAGCTCATAGCAATGTCAAACTCTTGGGCTAAATGATTCTCTTGCCTCAGCCTCCCAAGTAGCTGGGACTACCCACGCTTACCCCCCCACACAGCTATTTTTTGTTGCAGTTGTCATTGTTGTTTAGCAGGTCCAGGCTGGGTTCAAACCTGCTAGCCTCGGCGTATGTGGCCGGCGCCCTAACCACTGAGCAAAGGTTTCAAGCCTACCATTTTCTTATAGAAAACCAGAAGACTAATCCAATTACTTTAACATCTACTAACTAACATGCTGTAAATGATTTACTTGGGAGTTTGTTTTGATGAAGTTCACCTTCACAAAATAGCAGTCAGAGAAACTTCCCTGAAGTTTGACTTGTTTTTACCCAATAAACAACTGGGCTTCTTCAATGGACAAATCTCAAATTGGTCTAGACATAGCGGGCCCTGTGTTATGATGATAAGCTCTTCTTGGCCTCTAATTTTCCTGTTTATTCAATATGAAGGACAGTACTTTTTGTTTCTGAAGTTGGAGTAGTAGTTCTAACTCTGTAAGCAAGTTGAAGACGCTCATGTTCATCACGGGCACCAGAGTAAACCACACCCCCCACGAGATGATGCCCCGCACCGGGGCCTCCTGCGGAAGTCTGAGCGTAACAGCTGCCATTAGAATAAAATTAAGGGATGGTTCATTTAAATCCTATTTTTCACCTGAACTCTAAATCCATCATTTCTCATAATTTTTAACACAAGGACCCCCTTTTCATGCAAAACTTTTTCACAGACCCAAGCTTGTTTGAGATGATAGTTGGAAAGTTCATTGTTAGTTACATAATAACCCACTCCACCAAGAACCAGCTGTATTTCCTCAGCTAAATTGTTGAGCTTTGTTTTTTTAATTGATAAAGTGAGGATAATAACATGAACCTAAAAGATTGTTGTGATGATTGAATATGACGATGTCTGGGAATGCTTAGCACTGCACTGGCATGTGTTAGAAGCTCAGTAAGTGCTCGTGGTGGTGGGCAATGCACTTGGCAGTATTTGACCTAATCATTTCCCAGTTTTTACCTGCTACAGCCCAGGAGTCAAAATTCTCTCAGTTGACTGTATAATCTTTTTTTACCACTAGCAATAACAATAAGGGATTTCAATGTTGGCATGCTGAGAAAGTTGAACTACTCATTTTTAAAAATGACATTCTGAAAAAAAATAAAATAAAATAAAACTGAGATTCAGATTTTAATCTTAAAACTCTGATTTACCAGTAAGAATGAACATGAATTACATTAAATTCAAATTGTTCCTAAAGACATTGTATTCGCTGACCTTGAATTTATGAAACACTTGACTTTGAAACCAATGTGAAGTAATGTCAAAGTGATTAGTGTCTTAAGGACTGTGCATTTCCACAGGAAGTAGAGTGGTTCTGTTTCCTTGCTTGTTTTGCCATTTTTGGGCGATCTAAAACTATGTCACATATAAATATCTTAAATTGCTCCACTTAAAATAAGCATTTGGGGTAAAAGAGTCTAGGATAACAATAGCCAACATAATAGCAAGGTGAATCTGGAAAATATTTCAGAAAACAGTGGCCCAGGAATTGTACAACCTGGTGACAATAAAATGTTAATAACAGTACATTGTATACCTGAAAGATGCTAATAGGTTTTTGAGTGTTTTCACCACAAAAAAAAATGTGATCTATACGAGATAGTATGCGTAAATGAGTTTGATTTAACCATTCCACTTGCATGTATAGTTCAAAACAGCATATCGTACATGATAAATATATATAATTTCATCTGTCGATTTAAAGAAAGACAAAAAAGAAAAGAACATGGTTCCCAGGAATATCTAAATTCTTAAAGAACAGCGCAGAGTTTTGAGCAAACGTGAGAACCAGAGACCAGGACGAGGTAGTTAAGTGGAAACAAAAGAAACACGAGTCAGAGGACTCACAGGACTTGTATTTGACTTGACTTTAGGTCAAACAGAAAATAGGAGACGTGCAGACAGAAGATTAACTCAACCTTGGTGGTTACCAAGCTTGGCCAGAAGGACCCCAAGCTAAGATGAGGCAGCATGTCCAAGGCCAATAGGCAGCCAGATGGAAACCAGAGACACACCAGAGCACAGAGTGCCATGGACATCTGCTTTTCTTCCCTGACAGTTATTTCTGGCTTCTTCTGGTAGTAGCACATCAATTTCACTTCAGGGAACTACATCCCTCTGCTTGTCTGTAGGCCCCTTAGTCAACAGATTGGGCACAGGACCTCAGCCAAGCCAGTCAAATGCCCTCTCCCAGGAATTTGAATCTTCAACTGGAAGTGCAGGGAGCTTATTCATCCTGACAGCAGTGCCCTGCATAAAACTTTGTTAGTTCTTGTACCTTCATTCTCACAACAGCCCTGGGGCTGGTCTTTTCTGAGGCTTGTTTATTTAATTTTTCTTCAATTTCTATGTGCGTCCACATGTCATTCCAACAAATTCCTTTTTTATCATTGTGTTAGCCTAAATCATTTCTGTTGCTTGCCACCTAAAAGCCCTGGCAAGGTATCAGGAATCCAGACAATAGTCTGGCCAGCAGAACTGGTGGGTCAGCAACCTTCTACCCGAGCCAAGAAGCCTCTTGTGCTAACAAGTGAGGAGAGCAGTACCCTCAGGAGCAGCAAATGCAGGCCGGCAAGTGCGCTTGTGAGGAGGCCCAGCTGGCTGTTACCCATCACAGACTGGGCAATGTGAGGACTGAGTTAATTAATTATTGCTTATCACCAAACGGCGAGGTACTCTCAGATTTGTGTGCCTATTAATGTCAGCCCTCATAAAATCAAGATAATTTATTGTGAATTATCAGCTCCTTCTGAAGTGACCTTGCATGCTAGCTTGTTTTAAGCCTCGGTTTTGCCCAATCAGTGCTTCTCAAAAATTATAATCCTATTGAGACCCTGTCTCCAAAAAAAAAAACAAAAACAACAACAAAAAAGGAGTTATGATCCTTACTTTATGTACTAAGAAGAACCTAGTTAATATTTTTGCTGCACTATTACATTTTTATATTTATTTCTGAGTCTATTTGAATTACTTTATTAAATGTGACTTTCCTTTTCCACCAGCAATAATTTACTTAACTGCTGGAAATAAGTTAAATGTGAAGTAGAATACATCTAATTTATTAAACACAAAACAAAATTTAAACATGTACCCAGACCCAGATAAACCAATCAACCATTCTAAGTATGAAAAAAAAAAAAAAAAAGACTAACCTTTTTGTTTTTTCATTAGACACATTTTGGAAAAATTTTCTCTAAACTCGTATACACATTCTTGACCCTACTTTGCATAGCTTGCCTCATTGGATCTTTGACATTGGATTGAATTTCCTTTTTTTCTTTTTTTGTAATAAGTGGATCCAGCCAACCAAATTGTAAAAAATAAAAAGCTTCTGGCCAAGTGCAAGGTTTACTGGATTACTGATCAAATAAAGAATGAGTGGCTTGAGGTGCTTTAACACAGGGCCCTTATAGGTATGGAACTGCTGGTCAGTATGCAAAGGTCAAATAAAATCTGCATAGGGACGGGGTGACTTTTAGCTGTGTGAGAGAAAAGAGTGCTCTTACAGTTTCTTGCTCTTGAATGTAAGGCAAAATAGCCAAATGTATGTTTAAGGTAACACACTCATCTTCAAATATAAAGGCAATATGCATTTCATTTAATTTCTGGTACAGTACACCACTTTCCCTTACTCCCATCACCATGTGGCTAATTTAATATTTATAACTATTCAGTCCTGTTGAGACCAGAGAATAAGGCCCTGCCCTGTGAATTGTCATCCCCAGAATAGACAGTGTATCTTCCCTGTCAATAAACTGGAAAAAAGTATCATAAAAAGAGAACTGAAATTCAGAAGAAAAGGCTTAGACCAGTGGTGTTCAAATGTCAGTATATATGATAGTCCTTTGGGGAGCTTATTTGAAAATGCAACTTTCCAGGTAAAATCCCCAAGGATTCTGTTTCAGTAAGTCCATGTGTGGCCTGGAAATCTGCACTTGTAACGTCCCAGTTGATTCTGGGACAAATGTAGAAACACTGCCTCAGACTGAAGGAGCAAATGGGATATTTGCCCTTCTCCAGACCCGTGGCCACGGGCAGCGTATCCAGGTATCAAAAGAATCACCATCTCCTGTGGGGAGTGAAAGCCTAGCAGAATAGGAGTGGACTGTAATGTGTTAACCAGGATGGCTGGTTGTGTATTAGTTAACTCCTGTTTCTAAAGTTTCTCCCCTCTTGGTAGGAAGAGGGAGTGGGGAAGGGAAGTTTATTTGATTTAGTTTGGCTTTGTATGTTCAAGCTTCTGATGCAGCAGTGCTGTGAGAACTGGACAGGGCGAAACACGTTACATACAGAGAAGTCAAAGAAACCAAGACCAAACATCAGTGTCATCTCTTGATGGTGAGATTGGGGACTGCCCAACAATGATGACACCACCACCCTCCCTGTCTGACTGCAATTAGGGGAGAACACGGTGACAGCCCCACTCGCAAGGCCAGTGTCAATGGTGGTGTCAGAGCCTCGCTCTCCTGAGGCCAGGCCAGCGCAGGTGACAGTCAGTAGTGAGAGTCCCCAATGGGGAGGTTCACAAAGCTCAGCCAGTTCTCCCAGCTTGCTGGTGGGAGAGACAGCTGATACAACAGGGAGAAGGCAGGGGACAGGCACACTGGCAGAGGAAAGTGCGAATAAGCAGAAACCATGAAGGGTGGAAAGTGAGTCAGCAGAAACCAGGAGCTGGAACGCTCAGGGGGGTTGGTCGTCCGGGACAGGGATGGTCCAAGCAGAAACCGCGACTGAGTTCCCGTAATCCCCACTGTCGAAAGGACATCAGGAGAACAAGATCACTAAACCTGCATATTCCGAAAATAACTTCCATTATCCACGAGATCTGTCTCAAGATCTAATTCCTATTCCTACTAATGCTAAGTGTTTCTGTTTATAGAAACTCAAATTTCTTGAGACACTACGTCTTTGTCCCCCCACCCTCCCACCAGAGAAGGCTCATCCAGACGTGTGTGTGCAAACCAGTGTGCAGACCCCTTGGGTCGACACAGCAACCCCTGCGGACTGCCGGACTCCTCTCTTGCTTTGCCGAACCATCAAAGCCTGTTCTTACTGGAAGGCGTTCTGGAGCTGCCGCACCTCACAGTTGGAGCAGTGTCATCATCATCTCCCCGGCCTCGTCCCCATCCTCCCTCCAGTGTTCTCAGATTGCAGATTTGACTCAGCCAGTGGTGGTCAGTGTCCACAACGCTGCTGGAATATAGATCCCTGAAGACGATGGAAGGTGACTGTCATCCCGAAGCCTCTGAACTTTTGAAGACAGTGTGTCGTCTTGATCACAAGGACAGAGGACAGAATTCACCGTGCACCTGCCATTTCCCCGTGTGCACTAAAATACCTGGGAAATGTCTCATAAGCCAGGAGACCACCGGTGAGAGGAGTTGTTCCAACTAACTAGTCTCTAACTAGTTGTTCCAGGAAGCAGATCTGTGTCTTTATGAACTAGCTCCAAGGAAGAGTCCTTGGCTCTTCCACCATGTGGGGACGCAGTGAGAAGGTGCCGCCTATGAACCAGGAGACATGCCCTCACCAGACGCCGAGTCTGCCCGAGCCTTGATACTGTACTTCCAGCCTGCAGAACTATGAGGAATGAATTTCTGTGGATCGTAAGCTACCTGGTCTATGGCATTTTGTTACAGCAGCCTGAAAAGACTAAAACATGAACCTTTTACATTCTTACCTGTGTCCTGAAACAAGAACATTTTATCTGACAGAATACTCCCCCCAAATGGATGGTCTACCCTCTCCCCAGGGCATACCCATACTATTAACATCTGGAGCTCATTCACTCCCTTACTAAAACCACACCCAGGCTCCTTCTGGGTGGGCACGGAGGAAAAACCCACATCTCTAGATAGTCCAGATAATCGGTTCATCTTTGCCATAGGGGCCTTGAGTCAGGGCATCACAGCACAATAGTCTCACCTACCCGGGTCCAATCAGCTGTGCCCAAGGAGGGGGTACTTCAATAGACACTCAAACCACAATATCTATTGCTTTGTTTTTATGAGGTTTTTAGGAATAACATCCCCAAACTACTCCATTTTGCAAATTAAAGCAAATGTTAGTAACTCCAGATATTATCTGATTTTTGCTCCAATAGGAAAGTACGTTAAGCCCAAATGTAGCGATTCTTCTTTATTGGAATCCTGGCTTCTTCACTAAGTTGTTAAAAGCCTTTGTAAAAGGCCAGGAGCTGCGGCTCACACCTGTATTCCTAGCACTCTGGGAGGCCGAGGTGGTGGATAGCTTGAGCTCACGAGTTTGAGATCAGCCTGAGCAAAAGCGAGACCCTGTCTCTACTAAAATAGAAAAACTGAGACAAGAGGGTCACTGAGCCCACGATGACCTACCTAGTTGTGAGCTATGACACTACGGCACTCTACCCAAAGCGACAGCTTGAGACTCTGCCCCCCCAAAAAAAGCTTTTATTATTAACATAGGCATTTTCAAGTATCTGGGGTTAGAAAATGATAACTATTTGGACATTGCATCCTTTTCTCTAGGAGATTTTTAGTCTGATCCCATTTACAAGAAGATATTTAACACTGAAAAAGGACCCCAAATAGTCTTTTCAAAGCTCAGCGGTCCTTTGTGAGGCATTGGCTTAACACAAAATACTTTTACATAACCCGAGCCGCTGAGCCGGATATCCGGTCAGCTATTTTTAAAGCGCTTCTCCCCCACTCCATCTCACGTAACAGAGCGACAGCAGTTTGCTTGCTTTGAAAATTGGCTCAGGTTCAGTGATTCAGGGAATCAAAACCCGAATGACACTTTTTAACTAGTTTAAAACTGGAACCATTTTGACTTACCTTACAATACTAAAGAAATAATTTGCTGAATTAGACCACCTGTCTGTATGCAGAATATGATTTTTTTGCATTGGTACGTGCATGGTATTATGTGTTGGCTTTGCCACATGAATACTTTTCTAATTAATGAACGCATTCAACAGATATTTCTAGGAGTATTTGTTGTATGCCAGGTGCTGGGTTCTGCTGGAGACATGAGTGGGGAAGGTGGGCCTGAGTCCAGTAAGAGTTAGGGACCCACAAACAGGATCGCAGTGTCGCGTGATAGGATAGCAGCACGGTGGTGGAGACGGCCTGCCAGAGGGGCATGCAGGGGGCTCAGAGGACTCTTTCTAGAAATGGTAAGGTCTGAGACCTGAAAGCCAAGCAGGGAGGATGGAGGCAGACGCTGTCCCAGGTAGAGAAAACTGCCCGTGCTTGGCTGGGCTGGGAGTCCCAGAGTGCCTGGAGGTCCAGAGCAGGGGGATGAGCAAGGAGGCTGGGGTGGCAGGCAGGGCTCGGTCATGGGTCACATCAAGGGCCTTGGACTTGACCCTTTGAGGAACGGGGAATAGAGAAAGGTCTTGTGGAGGGGAGGGGAATAGAGAAAGGTCTTGTGGAGGGAAGGGAGTAGAGAAAGGTCTTGTGGAGGGCAGAAACACGATGAGATTTGAGCTTAGGAAAGAGCACCCTGATGGTGATGTGGGGAATGCAGTAGAGGTGAGCTACAGAGGAGGCGGGAGAGAGGGAGACGGTCCAAAGGGGCCAGTGACCAGGAAGGTGAAGAGAAGCAGGCAGACCTGGGAGCTGTTTCCGTCTGAGCGACCCGGGGTGGCTGTGGTAGAGAGACGGCTCTACATCTCCCTCCGTGGAGCATCGCGCTCAGCACTCATCTGGGGACGTGCCCTGTGTTCGGATTAGCAATTACCATCGGTAAAGGGTTTGTCTGTTTCACTGTATTTTATACATTCCTCTTGCGCAAGAAAGAATGAAATAACCCCAGAGTTTTAATTTACAAGCTAGTAATTGTAATCTTTTCTCCCATTCTGAGGGCATTCAAAAGAGAATAAACAATAAAACAATGTATTTGCCTCCATAACATAAAAGTTCAGGCTTCACAAGGGTTTCATTTGAGGCTCCATCCAGCATTTCAATGATAGCATCAAAGGTTGGGTTCCCGAGATGTCTGCTTCATCCTAAGGTTATTTTCTTCGTGGTCTAAACAAGGTACTTCTGTGTTTGCCTTACATCAACCATGAAGAGAAGCCATCTCCACCAGGAATTCCCGCCAAATCCTGAAGTTTCATTTACCAAAAATCCTCAAGAAAAAATTTGGGGTCACTTGCTCTAGAGCAGTCGTAGTGACGAGGCAGATGGATGTGCTTCTACCATGAGGAAGGAAGGAGGATGTGAAGTAGAAAAACAAAACAAGAGCAGCAAACACCTCCCCATTCAGCAAATCCTCCTTTGGATCCTCACTGCAGCAAGGCACGGGCAGGTCCCTCAAGAGCTGGAGGGGACTCGGAGCAGAGCTTTCCTTGTTGCCACGCTGGCTGCCTGCTCCTCACACCTGCTTGCTGTCTCGACCGGCTGGGCAAACCTGCTTTTGACCCTCATCTTTTGCACATCCTGATACTGTTTCAAACCATGGACATAACATGATGCTTATAATGACAGGAGGTCCCCACTCCTGAAAAACGAAAATATAAATACCTTTGCAGTTGAAAACAAACACATAAATAGATAAATGTGTTGCATCTATCAGCTAGGAACATATATAGGCTTACTATTTTAGATCGAATTATGTAATGGATGAGGGACGTGGTACATGCTTTGAGGTTGAGATGTATGATTTTGGTTAAAACAAACTGTACTAGTGATTTTCTACTACAAAAGTAATGTGGGTTAATTAAAGAGTGTAAAATTGAAGAAAACGCACAACATTCTGAAAAGGAATTTGAAAGGAAAAAAATCAATCATAGTTTCAGTACTTAAGACTTTCAATGTTTTTAGTATCTTCCGCTAGAACTTTTATTATGTATAGGATTTTTTTAAATACAGGCATAGATGTGTAATAGATACAACTTTATGTCTTTTTTATCTTGCAAAAGTAGACAACATAAATGATATTTACATGGTCATGTAAAACATAAATAATATTTTTTTTTTGAGACAGAGCCTCAAGCTGTCACCCTGGATAGAGTGCTGTGGCATCATAGCTCACAGCAACCTCCAATTCCTGGGCTCAAGCAAGTCTCTTGCCTCCGCCTCCCAAGTAGCTGGGACTACAGCCGCCCGCCACAACGCACGGCCATTTTTTGGTTGCAGCCGTCCTTGTTTGGCGGATCCGG
>CAUYRH010021106.1:0-42908 GCA_963574655.1 Perodicticus potto | reverse complement strand
TCTGGACTTTGCTTTCATAAAATACACACACGCATGTGCACACACACAGCATTATCTACTCTGAGCCTTTACAGACATTCTGTCAGGGATTGCATTAAATGTTTGGATTGCTTCGGGTAGTATGGACATTTTAACAATGTTCATTCTTCCCAGCCAGGAGCATGGTATGTTTTTCCATTTGTTAACATCTTCAGCTATTGCTTTTCTCAGAGTTTCATAGTTCTCTTTATAGAGCTCTTTCACATTCTTTGTTAGGTAAATTCCCAAATATTTCATCTTCTTTGGCACTACTGTGAACGGAATAGAGTCCTTGACTGTTTTTTAAGCTTGTTTATTGTTGGTATATATAAAGGCTACAGATTTATGAGTGTTGATTTTATAACTGAGATGCTGCTGTATTCCTTGATAACTTCTAAGAGTTTTGTAGTAGAATCCCTGGCATTTTCCAGATACACAATCATATCATTTTCAAATAGTGAAAGTTTGATCTCTTCTGACCCTATATGGATACCCTTTATCACCTTTTCTTGCCTAATTGTGATGGCTAAGATTTCCATTACAATGTTAAAAAGCAGTGGAGACAATGGGCAACCTTTCCTGGTTCCTGATCAGCATGGAAATGATTTCAATTTAACGCCATTCAATATGATATTGGCTGTGGGTTTGCTGTAGATGACATCTATCAGGTTAAGAAATGTCCCTTCTATACCAATTTTCTGATCATGAAAGGATACTGGATATTATCAACAGCTTTTTTTGCATCAGTTGAGAGAATCATATGGTCTTTGTTTTTTATTTTGCTTATGTGATGAATTATATTTAGATTTATGTACATTGAACCAGCCTTGAGACCCTGGGTTAAAACTCACTTGGTCATGGTGTATAATTTGTTTTTTGTCTTGCTGGATTCTGTTTATGAGGATCTTATTTAATATTTTTGCATCAATATTCATTAGGGATATTGGTCTATAATTTTTTTTTCCTGTTGGGTCTTTTCCTGGTTTGGGGATCAAGGTGATGTTTGCTTCATAGAATGTGTTGGGTAGTATTCTTTCTTTCTCTATATTTTAGAAAAGGTTAAGTAATATAGGTACTAGTTCCTCTTTAAAGATTTGGTAGAATTCTGTTGTGAATCCATCTGGTCCTGGGCTTTTCTTTTTAGGAAGATTTTGTATAGTTGATGCTATTTCAGAACTTGATATAAGCCTGTTCAACATTTCCACTTCATTCTGGGTAAGTCTAGGAGGATGGTGTGCTTCCAAGTATTGGTCTATTTCCTTCATATTTTTGTTACTTCTGACAAAGGAGTTTCTTGTAATATTCATTAAGGATTTTTTTAATTTCTGAGTAGCTTATTGTTATTTAATCTTTACCATTTCTGATTGATGAAATTAGAGATTTTACTCTTTTTTTTCCTGGTTAGATTAGCCAAAGGATTGTCTATTTTATCAACCTTTTCAAAATAACAACTTTTTGATTTATTGATTTGTTGTATAATCCTTTTGTTTTCAATTTCATTTAATTCTGCTCTAATTTTGGTTATTTCTTTTCTTGTGTTGGGTTTGGGATTGGAGTGTTCTTCCTTTTCCAGTTGCTTGAGATGTCCCATTAACTTCCTCTCTTTCCCTTCTCTTGAGGAAGGCTTGCAGTGCTATAAATTTCCCTCTTAGGACTGCCTTTGCAGTATCCCAAAGGTTCTGATAATTCGTGTCTTCATTGTCATTGTGTTACAAAAATTTGGTAATTTCCTTCTTAATCTCGTCCATGACCCAGCTATCATTCAGCATAAGGTTAGTTAGTTTCCATGTTTTTGTATGAGTATGCAGATTCCTGTTGTTACTGAGTTCAACTTTTATTATGTGATGGTCTGAGAAAATATAAGGAATAATTTCTATTCTTTTAAATTTGCTGTGGGTAGACTTGAGACCTAAGATGGGAACAATTTTGGAGTATGTTCCATGGGCTAATGAGAAGAATATGTATTTTGTTTTGTTAGGATGAAACATTCTGTAGATGTCTGTTAAATCCAATTGTTGGATGGTTAAGTTTAAGTCTAAAATTTCTCTGCTGAGTTTCTTATTGGCACATCTATCCAACACTGCCAAGGGGGGGATTAAAATCTCTGACTATTATGGTGCTGGAGGAAATAAAGTTGCTCATGTCTGTTAGAGTCTTTCTTATGAATTGAGGCACATTCTGGTTGGGTGCAAAAATGTGAATAATTGAAATCTCATCATGTTGAGTGTTGCCCTTAACAAATATGAAGTGACCATCCTTATCTTTCTTTACTTTTCTTGGTTTAAAGCCAATTTTATCTGCAAATAAAATTGCAATATCTGCTTTTTTCTGATTTCCCTTTGCCTGAAATATTGATATATAGATGACCATCCCTTCACCCTGAGTCTATATTTATCTTTTAAGGTAAGATGAGATTCTTGTATGCATCAGATATCTGGCCTGAGTTTTTGTATCCATTTAGCCAACCTGTGCCTCTTTAGAGGACAATTTAAGCCATTCACATTAATTGAGAATATTGATTAGCCTAGTATTATTTTGGGTATCAAGTTTTTTGAAAGTCCAGTGGACATTTTTAATCCTTTTGCCACTATAGAAGTTGAAATTTGATGAAAATTTTCAGAGTGAGTTTACTTTGTTGGTAGAGGATTGTGCTGGTCATTATGAAGGATAGGTCTGAGAATATCCTGGAGAGCTGGTTTAGTTACAGCAAATTTCTTCAACATGTGAATGTCATTAAAGTATTTAATTTCTCCATCATAAATGAAACTCAGGTTTGCTGGATACAGGATCCTGGGTTGAAAGTTATTTTGTTTTAGGAGGTTAAAGGTCAATGATCACCCTCTTCTAGCTCGAAAGGTTTCAGCAGAGAGATCTGCAGTCATTCTAATATTCTTCCCCTTATAGGTTATGGTTTTCTTACATCTGGCTGCTTGCAGAATTTTCTCCTTCATATTAACTTTGGCAAAGTTAATTTTAATGTGCCTGGGAGATGCTTTATTCAGGTTGAATCATTCTGAATCTGTCTGCTATCTGAATTTCAGAATCTCTTGCAATGTTTGGGAAGTTCTCCGCTTTCTCTTTGAGTAAAGCATCTGGGCTTTTCGAAGCCACCTTGTCACCTTCAGGAATTCCTATAAGACGAATATTAGTTTTCTTTGAATTATCCCAGAGCTCTCTGAGGAAATAATCCATTTTTGCTCTCCTTCTCTCCTTTTTTGCTCTCCTCTTCCTCTTTGAGCCTTTGGGAGTGTTCAAATGCTTTATCTTCAATGTCAGAAATCCTTTCTTCTGCTTTCTCCATTCTGTTACTGAGGGATTCTACTGTATTTCTCAGATCTTTGAAGGCTGCAATTTCTTGCCTCAATGTGTCAAAATCTTTGGTGATTTTGTCTTTGAATTCATTGAATTCTTGAGACAACTTTCAAAGTACTCCTTAAATTTCTAATTCCAACTTTACCTTCATTCTGTTAATCTTATTTGCAATCCAAATTCTGAATTCAATTTCTGACATCTCATCTATGTGTTTATGAACAGGACCTTCTGGTGTATGTGCCTTGTTGTTCCTTGGGGAAGTTGATATACTCTGATTATTCATGTTGCTGGAGTTTTCCCAAAGATTCTGCCCCATGATTATTTTTCACCATTTGGCTAGATGAGCAGATAAGGCTAAATTGGGTTGGGGGCTCCTGGAGTAGTGATTAACCACCCCTTTGCCCAAAAGCTGGGACTGGTGACTATAGCTTTTCCCCTACAGCTTTGCAAAGGACCTGTATAGTACTATGGCCTGAGACACTGAGGACCTGCTTGGTTTGGTGGGACTAAGTGGCTCTGTCTCGTTGTTCAGCTGGTCTCTGTCCAATCCTAGAAAATCAGTAACTCTGGGTTGAAGTCTTAGCTGTGGAGAAATGCCAGCAACTAACAACTGGAATAGGAAAATCAATCCTACCCACAACAACACAACCAGGGCACCACCTTGAATGGTCCTCAGGTGATTGGCCCAGGTCAAGAGTTCCAAATCAGTTTGTCCCAGTCAGCACCTGGTCTCAAGTGAGAGAGTTCAAAAGGTCTCCAGCAACTAGATAGCAGGGGTCTGCTGGCAGCTCGAGTACGACTTGTTGCAGTGCTCCTTGGAGTCAGAAGGGCCCACACAGCAAATGAATTATTCCGGAAGGGGTTGATGCCTCCTTCCCCACCTTACACCTCTGTCACACCCAGTCACTGGTAACCCCACAGGACTGTGACCCAGATCCCTCCAATGAGCAGATGCTCCAGGGGTTTGCACTTGCCTGAGTCATAGGGTAATCTATGTCTCCTTGGCCAGGTCGCTGCACTCTGCCACCAGCTGGCAGGGGGAGCTGAAGCCTGGTAACTTCAGGTGCTTAATGGAAGCTGGGGAGTTTCACTCAGTTCCAGCCCTGCCCCAGATTTATGCTGTCCCTTATACTCTCGCAGAATTTGTGTTTCTGTCGTGGCTATATTCCCAGGCAAGCCAGGCACTGTTCAAGTTCATAGAAACTAGAACTTAGCACCACCCTGCAACACTGCTGCTACACCAATTCTCACGGAACTGGCATCTCAGTCCCCACTGCATTCCGTGTTGGTGCGGGTGTGGTTAGAGCTCACAAACGGCTCTCAGTTCCTGCCTTTCCCTGGACTGGTGCTGCTGCCACATCTGCTTTTGTCCCAGCTATGCTCCCCTGGGGGCTGGTTGCATCTTGGGCTCACAAAAGTAGCAATTCTGACTCAGCACCACCCTGGGAGTATGCCACCTCTGCATGTGCACGAATTCTATTCTCTGTCCCCACCATGCCTTGCCCAGGCAGGTACTGCCTCAGGCATACCTTTCATTCACAAGGCCTAAATTTCCATCCCAGATCTGTTCTGCTAGAGGCTGCCACTGGAGTAGAGGCCTGGCTCCCTCTGGTTGCTAAGAGATGGGGGAAGTATCTCTCCAAAGTATCCCCAGGGGTGTGATCCCTATTGTTCCCACCAGTGCCGCTGCTGCACTGTGCCTTGGGGCACCACTTCTTCCTCTCCTATATGGCTCCCTCACTCCACAGTCCCCACTCCATACCCATGCCACAGAACCAGCGCAGACTTGCAATAGCCCAAGCCCCATTCATAACTCTTGAGAAAATGCCCAAGAGCCTGGACTGCACGGGTGACAGGATTCCAAACCTCGGGGTGAGAGTGGAGGGGAGTGCTGGAAGTTCATAATTACAGGTAGAGTCTATGTTCAGTTTTCTGCCTGGCAGGAGAGTGCCATGGCACACTAGTGGGTCCTCTTGGGGGAAGGAGTTCCGGTTTTTAGAGGGTCTCTCTCGTGGGATAAAATAGCAAGAGATCTTCACTCTGCCAGCTTGTTTGTATAGAGTATACTGCAAGCTGTTCTCATGAGGGAGGGACTTCCATTTGCTTGGCAATGGATTTTGTACCTATTATTTGTTTTCTTGGGGTCACAACTCACCTCAGCAGGGCTGATGTGTGCTCTTCAACCTTCTCTCTTGGCTCAGCTCCAAACCATCAGCTTACTTGCTAAACTTGTGCCCTTTAACTCTTCTTCTGGTCAGGAGCCCTTGTGGAAAGCTGGCTCCAGTTGGCCATCTTGCCCCCTCTCTCCACTCCTGTTTCTAACCTTCAGCTTTCTTTTCTTTTGCATCACACTGGAGCTCAAACCCCAAGTGCCCACAGCACCATTTTCTGTGAGAACATTTCATGATTCTGATTTTTGTTATTCAAAATTAAGGAAAGAGTGACTTGGAAAGGGAGGCAGAATTTTTATTTTTTCAATTTTTCAATCATCACTGAATTCTGAGTATAAATTTTTTTAAAAAAAATTTGTTGCCAAATTAAAAATGATAATAACTAAAATACTAATTTTCTCATATGTCCCCAGTACTGTTCTTTCATCTTTTATATCAGTTTAACTGATGAAAGCACAGTATTGGACACATATGAGAAAATCAATATTTTACTTGCTATCATTCCAAATTGCTAATTGCCAATTACTAATATCCTAAATTTCCTCTCACAAATACTAAGAGGAAATTTTACAAAATTTCACGAATACTAAAATTTCCTTTCATTATTCATGAGAGGAAATTTTACTTAACTCTCACAAATACTAAGAGATAAGTATAAAGAGCATCTACATTTTAAAGAAAGAAATTGAGGTTAGGTAAATGTTCCAGTTCAAATAGGATGTGGTTAGGCTTGAATTTGAACCCAGACAGTCTAATTTTAACTTATTCTCTTAAGCCACTATAGTATGCTTCCTCCCATAGGATTATAAGTGTTCTAGTCAAACCTAAGACTTGAAACTCCCTTGACAGAAATACTCATCTCAGACCCAGTACAGCAGAGCTTTGCTTTGCTTAGCAGAACTCAACTACTTGCCTGCTTCATGACACCACAGGAGTATGGGATCATTTTCTTCTTTGAGGGGGAGAGAGGGGCAACTAATCTAACAAACTCCTTTTGTTATATAAACAGAGACTAGAATTATTATTCTCATTTTCAGAAATGAAGTGGGTAAAATGGAACCACTTGTGTCCCACAGAGGACAAAATTGAAGAGACTGAGACATTCAAGCAGTGTAGGCTCTGGGTGGGGAAAGCTGGCTTTCTTTTTCAGAGTGCGTTCACTGATCATGAGCATGGGGCCAGAGAAAAGAGTAAGTTTCCCTTAGGTCACTTTTGGAGAGTGAGCTTCTGCTTCTATTTTCCCTAGTCTGGAGTCTCTGGAGTATCTCTGTGTTTATACAGGTCACATTTCAGCCAGCATTTATGGTTTCTCCTCTTTAATACACAGGGTGCCCCAAAAGTCACCAAACATAGGGAAATTAGGAAATTGTAGATAAATGTGCAAAATTCACAAAGTAATTACAAAATTTTACAAAATATTTACAAAATATTCTTTACATGTTGGCCATTTCTTGGTAAAATTCTGTAGTGAATATTTTGTAAATAAAGATACACTCATGTACAGTTTCACAGTTTCCCTATGAATGGTGATTTTTAGGACACCCTGTATATGCCTAGCAGAAACCTCCTAACTTATCTAAACAGAGAGATTCTCGAGATCCCCACATACTGGTTATTTGGGAAGTCAGGCACCTACAGAGCAGGAGGCCTATCCGGGCAGAGTGCTAAGTCTGACCACCCAAGAGTGAGGATTTTGTTGGTTACATGCAAAGGGCTGACCTATGAAGATATCAGTAATTTGAAATACTCCCTCAACTTAAGCATTAGAAAATTACTATTGGTTTTAATTGTTTAGAACATTGCTTTCTAGCATGTAATCCTGTATGCATGCTCATGTTCTCTTACAATGCAACGTGCTACCCATGTATGCACATATGCATAACATATAGGCCATGGCACTATGTTTACTAAAACCTCTGCATTTGTGCAATAACTTATTACTGACTTCTGTTAACTAGATATTGGAAATGAGGAGAATAGACAAGTCACTAGGTAAATCAGATAATACATCTTGGTGAAGTATTATCAAGATAGTCACCCTTTATAAAAGGGGTCTGATAGATGAGACCAGTCATAGTGTGCTTAGTGTTTTGAGGGTATAACAGGAGGAAAAAAAAAATCCATGAAACGCAAAAAGAGGCTCTACTTCATCCAGCCGGGATAGGTCAGTATAGTGTGCTTTTTCTCTGAGTTGGCTTTTTGCAGGGTGCTAGAATCTTGATGCTGCTAATCAGGGAGGCTTCATCCTGGCCAGGCTGGAAGGTATCTGCACATCACCACTGAGAATTTTTAGCACAGGGATCTCCATGAAGATGAGGAAGTGCCTATTGAGAGCAACCCAACCAAAATTTGTACTAAGAGCTGTTTGTAATTTACATGGGCTACACCAAGACATGTGGTACCTCAGACAGACCAACACATTGGTACAACCTAAAGTAGATACTTCAAAAATATTTGTTCCATATTTTATTTACCATAAAGGCAGAATAGAGAAGGAAATACATTGGTGATAGCTTCTCTTTCACCCCTGCAATTTACCTCTGCCCTTAAATCACATTCCTTGTTTTGAAAAACTAGATAAGAACATTTTTAGAGCATTTATTCATATTCAGGCGTGCTCATAGGTGTGTCTCACCTATACACCAAACTCCAAAGGGCTTATTCAAGAATTTCTACCACTAAGTGCAGGGGTCTTTCTAGAGTTAATTCATAGTTCCAGAAATCTCCTTCCCCAGTGAGACTCCTGGCTAGCTCTCCATCGTATTATTCATTAACTTTGTCAGAATCACCCTGACTAAAAGTCCTATCCAGCCTTTGTTACTGCCATTTACTTGCTCCTCAGTGGGTGAGGGGAACTGTGCTGCGTGAGGACATTCAAACCCCACGTCACCTTGTTTCCCTTGTGGCTGGCTCTCTCCTGTGACTCCTATGTCTGCAGTGTTTCATTTGTGATGGGCTGTTGTTTTCACATGTCAGGTCCCTGGTGATAATATTTATATAATCCTTAATCTTTGCGTCTGCAAATGCTCAACACTCACTATGAAAGCTCTTTTTCTGAAGGCTTCGCCGCTTTCCAGCCTTCTTAGACACTCCTCATTTTCCTGTTGATCTTTGAGGAAGTTTTTATCATTTTATTTTACCCCACTAATATTTTCTGTGCCTAAATTTTGTTTCTTTCTACCAGATTCATTCCCTCTGTCCTTTGTGTAGGTGATGCTGTTCTTTGTTCAGGGTAGTTTGAATCCCTTTCTTTTCTTTCTTGAAGTCAAACTGAGAAAGCTTCCTTCCATTGCTCTGTGCCACATTGTTTCTGCTGTATCATTTATAGGTATTACTGTGCCTTCCTAGCTAATTAATAACACAATGATGTTATGATGTTAGGTCTAGTATTGTTTTTGGTACACACAACATCATACCTCTAGGAGGCTTTCCTCATCCTACTTTCTGTGAACACAATGACAAAAAGTCTTGCACTGAGAGGAAGGCCAAGACTATTTTTCTTATTTTGAGTCTGTAATAGTAACAGACATTCCTACAACAGAGAAACCATGAGTTTTGAGATTTCCTCACATCAGATGTTCTTTGCTATGTTCTGTGCTCTCAGTAAATTCTCCTGGCTGTTAGAGAATTACAGGGATTCCGAATCTTTAGGCAAAGCATTTTAAGGCAAGTGACTAAGTCCCTAAGCCGTAAAAGCGTAACTGTGAGTTTGCGTTCTGCAGGCCATCCTTTCCAAAGTTCAGGGGAGTTAGGTTTGTCCAAGCTTCGGCTCACACCCCCTGCAAGTTCTGATGCTTTGCAGATCCCAGACTCTGATGGTTTGAATCCTGGGAAGGGGAGTTTGGTCACGTAATTTCATTCCTGAGACTTAACTTCCTCTAGCAGAAGAGCTCAGCAAAGCAGCAGGTCATGTAAACTAATGCATCCTGAAGACTTTAGTGCAACAAGGCTGGGAACAACTACGAAATAAGAAGAGAAGGAAGCCTCGGGACTCATGTTGACTGAATTCTGTGTGTTGGATTCAAAAGAAGTCTTAACTATAGAAAATGTCTCCTCAATTAATTCAGTTTTCATTGAAAGGAATTGGTTTAAGCCAAATTGATCCAATATACTTTCTTCCGTCCTGATTCATATTGAGGTCAAACTGCCAAATACAAATTTCATGCATTTATGCTACGCAATGTAACGCTTTGATATACATACACACTGTGGAATGATTTCCACTATCAAGTTAATTAACATATCCATCACGTCACAGAGTTACTTTTTGTGTGTATGTTGAGATACTCAAGGTGCCCTCTCTTAGCAGATTTCAAGTTCATGCTGTACAATAGGTCACATATTACTGTTGCAGGTTTGTGGCCTTTCATCAGCATCTCCCATCTACCAAGGAGGTCCTGCCAACCACCCCTCTACTTTCTGTTTCTCTGACTATTTTAGATTCAGGTCATGTAAAGTAATGCATCCTGAAGATCTTCACATATAAGTGAGATCATGTAGTATTTTTCTTTCTGTGCCTGGTTTATTTCAAGTAGTATAATGTACTTGAGGTTCATCTATGTGTCACACATGGGAAGATTTCTTTCCTCTTTCGGGGTAATACTGTATTGTGTATGTATGCTATATGTTTGTGTGTTATGTATACAAAATATTTTCATTACACATTCATCTGTTGAGGGACAGGTAGGTTGTTTCCATATCTCAGCTATTATGAATAATATTGGAATGAACATGGGAGGGCAGGTATCTCTTTGAGAAAGTGATTTTACTTAATTGAAAATTAAGTGAGGGATCCCAGAAGTGAGATTCCTGGGTCATATGGCTTCTCTATTTTTAATTTTTTGAGGCACCTGCATACTGTTGTCTGCAATAGCTGTGCTAATTTAAATACCCACCAAAAACATATGGGTTCCCCTTTCTCACATCTTTGCCAATACTTATTATCTCCAGACTTTTTGATAATAGTCATCTAATAAATGTGAGATGATATCCCAATGTTGTTTTGATTTGGGTTTTAATTGTGATTAGTGATGTTTGGCCACTTTTCAAATATATTTGTTGACCTTGTGCATTATCATTTTGGAGAAAATGTTGATTCAAGTCTTTTCCCTGTTCTAGAAATGTTTTATTTTGATGCAGTCCTATTTGCTTATTTCTGCTTTAGTTGTCTATGCCTTTGGTGTTTTATACTTTCATATGTTTTCATGTTACTAATTAACATTCTTTTATTTCAGCTTGAATAATTCTCTTTGGCACTTCTTAAAAGACAAGTACAGTAGTAATGAATTGCTTTTCATTTGCTATTTGTGTGGAAAAGTTTTTATCTCCTCATTTCTGAAGGAGAACTTTGTCAGAGAAAATATTCTTGGTTATGAGTTTTACTTTTCTTATGAGTTTTATTTTTCAGCATTTTGAATATATGATCTGGCTGTCTCCTATACTGCAATGTTAGCTGCTAAAAAATATGTTGCCAGCCTAAAGGAGCTACCCCCACACATTAGCCTCTTTTGGCTTGCTGCTATCAAAAATTCCCTCCTTGCTTTGATTTTTGACATTTTGATTATAGTGTTTTCTGATCACATCTTCTTTGTGTTGAATCTGTTTACAGACGTTTAAGCTTCACATATGTGGATATACATATCTCTCCCTAGATTTGGAAAGTTTTCAGCTTTATTGTTTTAATTTCTTGTGTTTGATTAAGTGTGATGCGCTAGCCCATGTTTCATGTTAATCATAGTATCCTTCAGTACAAAATTTCTGTTCATTTAAAAAAAAATTCTATCTCTGTATTGAAACATTTATTGTGTCTCTGATTGTTTTGAGCTGTCTGTTCATGCTCTTTTCTAGCTTGATGAGCTTCCTTAAAATAATTATATTTAACTTTGTCAGTAATGTATTGATCATTATTTTTGAAATATGGGCTTAATTTCTGGTTTATTATTTTGCCTCCTTGATGGTGCCATGTTTCCTTGGTAGTTCATGTTCCTTAAAGTCTTACATCGACATCCTTACCTTTGAAGAAGCAGTCACCCCTTTCAGTCTTTACTAACTTCAGGAGACAAACACCTTCATTAGTGACGCTAGCTCTGAATTCTGAGACCTTCTCAGAACATCTCTATGGAAGTTCCTCCTTCATGCTTCTTATTCTTTCTTGGATGTAAATTCTTAAGATGCTATGCTTTCTTTCAGACACAAAAAGCCAAGGCAGGTGCTAAGAAATTCCTGTTTGTTTTCGCCAGGGTGGTGTCCCCAAATTTTTACATTTGTGTGCCTTCTTCAAATACCAAGGGGTTGAGCTGTCTATGTGAAATATTTTCACTCACTGTTCAAGTGAGTACACCAGGGAACAATCATTCCTTGTTTTGCTTTTAGTTTCAGAAGAACTAAACATAACCCCATGGAGGTTACACTCAAGGATCTAGCCTACGGAGGTGGGAGGCAAGTCATGTGAATTATTTGGATCGTGGGTGCCGGTTTAGGGGTCCACAGTAAGGTATTCCACATGTCTTCTGGATGGGCTTCCTGACGGCAATTGTGGGGCAGTTAGTTGGATTTGTGCCCTCCCTTTCCTATTCTCAGCCTCTCCCAACCACTCAACTATGCCATTCACCTTAGTATTCTAGGTGGGGCAAGAAAAAAGTCCTCTGGAACAGTGTCCCACACATCTAGAAAATACGGCACTCACTCACTGTTTTCTTACTTTTCCCTGTGGGAGAAATTTTGGGATGAAGGTGTCTCTGTTGGCATTCCACTGTGCCACTTTGAGGAGGGGGTAAGGCAGGTAAAGTGAAACCATGCTTTTTGCCCTCATTAATGAATCTATTCTTCAATGTCTTCTTCCAATGTTGTGCTGGAACTTCTCTGTTGGACTCCTGGACTCCCGCCAAGGTACTCTTCCACAAAGGCAGTTATCAAAATCTTCGCTTCTGGAGTTGATGATGGTAGCACATTCCTATTTTACCATCTTGCTGGTGTCACTCCCAGGTATGTCTCCCTGTTGAAAATTCCCTCTTTAGAACTAATTCAGTATACTTTTAACCTCTGCATAAACTTTTCCAAACTATTACTCCAAACTTTGTGAACAACCATGTACCAAATTAGTAGCTTTCTATATAATTTATGTGCTCATTTCAATTTCAGTTTCACTGTCAATTCATTTGTTATTGCTTCAATCCTAAATTAATGAGGCAAGTTGGAGCTAGAAAATGTCAGATCATCCGAGGGCATCATTCTTTTCTAAGGTCATATAAAATGAAAGAATACTCTTGTCATAATTCAACAATTCATCCCATTTTATAGAGTCATAACATGTTAGAGCTGGAAGGTTTGTAAAATATCATCAAAACCAGATTTATAGGTAAGAAAACTGAAGTCCAGAGAGGTAAATTGAATCAGCCAGGTTTCCGTAGCCCATTGTTTCCTATTCATTGTTTCTGGCTTTATAAAATCAAGATCTTAAATTTAACCTTTAATTCATCTGCTGCTACACCATATACCCTCCACAGGCAGGTTTAGGGACTCCCCATTTTTTCAAATTATCCCATTAGAGCAAAGAATTTCTTGAATTGCTTCAGTTAACCTTCTTAACATGACAGATTTACTTAAGGATTGCTATTTGCCAATAATTATGTTAATAGTTTCACATGCATTATTGTACTCAATTGCCATATAGGTAGGAAAGCTGAGGCTTTGAAAGTTAACTGCTTTCCCAAAGTAGCATACTCATTAATGTGGGAAGGCTAAGTTCAGAGACTTGGGATTTGTGGTCTGAGCCATTGTGCTGCTCTGCCTCATGCCTGGGTTTGAAGGGCTCTGCTGACCCAGATTAGAAGCTTCTGAACTGACCTCTGGGCTCACAGCCCCACCCTCCTCCAGTACTTTCATTTTATTAAAGAGGTTCCTGCCAACAAGTCTCTAAGCCAGAATCTTCTGTAGAGGTCCAAATTGGTAGGATTTATTGTCTCTTTTGATTCCATTCTGAATTCCTGCCTAGACAATCTGTCACCCTCCATACCAAGAACTCTGATTTGCAGTTTTGTCTGTTCTTCCCAAGCTCCACGGCCTAATGCCTGGAACACTATTGCTCTGAGCAGGGCCCAGGCAGTGATGCTGACTCAAAACCTTTACTTACTGATAATTTGAGAAGTAAAGGAAGCTCTGTAGGATATGAAACTGGAGACAGACAGGAGCCGGGTCTTCAGCACGATTCACATCATGCTGAGGAGTTTGGATTGGGTCCTTAAGGTGATGGGGGCACCTCTATCTTGTCAGCCAAGAGAGACAGGCCTGAGTTTGTGGGGTTATCAGAAACAGAAATAACTCTCTGGAAGCATGGAGCGTATTTAGAAAAAGACTGAGGCAAATGGCCCCTCTATTCCCTTTTCCTTCCTCAAGTTCACATGCATCAGAGTAGAACTTGAGTTCATTTTGTGGACTGAAATCCTGTCCAGCACAGGAACCACAGTGATTGACGCTTACTCTGAACTCCTCAAGCACGAAAAGCACAAGTGACTAATTTGAAAATTAATACAATGCTGCTATGTGACAACCCTTGTGCTTTTAACGATCTAGCACAGAGTGATGATATTTATATGCAATAGATATTTATAGAATATAAATCTGTGTCATCTAAAGTATTTGTTAACAATTACATTTTTCCAATATAAAGCACTTTTAATGAATATTCAGGGTGTCCATAAAGTTCATGTGCAATTTAAAATAGACAACTATAATTGTATTTTTAATTGTCAAATTCTTCAATTATATCTATGATAGTCTGTCTCTGTATATAATTATATATTTATAATCAAGTAATTATCATTGTAATCAAAACAGAAAATATTTCCAGCACCTCAAAAAGTTCTCTTGTGCCTTCTTGCAATCAGTCTCTCTTCACCCTTGATTCCATACAGCAATCATTTGTGACCCTAAAATTTTGCCTTTTCTGTAAAATCATATAAATGAAACTGTGTATTATGAAGTCTTTCGAGCTGGCTTCTTTGATTCATCCTAATGTTTTTGAAATTCATCTATGTTATTTTGTCTATCCAAAATTTCTTTGCATCACTAAGTAATATTTTATTGTGTAAATAAACGGTATATTTTATCCATTCACCAATTGGTGGACATTTGGATTCCTTCTGTTTTACTTTATTACAAATAATGCTGCTATGAACATTTATATACAGGGCTTTGTGTGGATATTTTTTCACTTCTGGATTATATGGTATAGATATTTTAAATTTAATTAGAAACTTCCAGACTGTTCTCCATATGGTTACTATTTTATAATCCTACTAGCAATGTAAGAACATTTCAGTTGCTCTATATTCTTGTCAGCACTTGGTAGTGTGAATCTTTAATTTTAGCCAATCTAGTAGGCATAAAGTGGTTATTCAATTTATCTTTGATTCTATGAATGACTAATGAATGATATTAGGAACTTTTTATGTGGTTATTAACATTCTTATATCTTCGTCATGAAGCGAAACTTTGGCACATTTTAAATCACATTATATTTTTCTTATTGAATTGTGAATTAAAAAAAATTGTTCCTGCATAATATACACATATTATTATTTTTTTTAATTTTATTATCTTTATTATTAAATCATAGCTGTGTACAATAGTGCAATCAAGGGGTACAATGTGCTGGTTTCATATACAATCTGAACTATTTTCATGAAACTGATTAACATAGCCTTCCTGGCATTTTCTCAGTTATTATATGAAGACATTTGTATTCTGCATTTAGTAAGGTCCACCTGTACCCTTCTAAAATGCACCATAGGTGTGACCCCACCAATTACCCTCCCTCCGCCCCAACCTTCCCCCTCCCCTCCCTACCCTTGCCCCTTTCCCCTATATACACATATTATTAAGGCTACATTTGCAAATGTTTTCTCCCAGTCTAGTGGCTTTCTTTTTCAATTTCCTACAGTATCTTTCAAAGAAGAGAAGTTTTAACTTTGGTAAAGTTAGATTCATCTTTTTCCTTCAGTTGTTCAAGTTTTTTGTGCTAAGAAATGTTTGCCCAACTAATATCACGAAGATTTTCTCCTGTGTTTTCTTTGGGAAATTTTATAGTTTTATTTCTTATGTTAAGGTCCATGACACATTTGGAGTTTATTTTCCTATGTGTTACTAGGTAAGAAGGGGTTCTATTATTTGCATACGAATGTCCAAATATTCCAGTGCTATTTTTGGAAAGGTATTCTTTTCCACTGAAACTTCTGTCACTTGACCACATCACATATGGGTCTAGTTTTAGACTCGTGATTCCATTACATTGGTCTGTATATCTCACCCAATGTCATTATTTTCTCACATATATGTATTTACCTTTAATTTAATCTTTATACTATTGTTATAATTTGTTGTATGTTTCTGTACAGAAAAGAGGCAATGTAGTAGGCCTGAGACTTAGGAAAACCTGCTTGCAAACGTGACCCTTTACTGGCTTCAGGGAGCTTAGATTTCATCATTCCTAGCTGGTAAGTGTGGCTCATGGAGTCCAAACTGTTTGTACAAACAGCATAGTTAATTCTTAATGCCTCATTTCCTTCTGGGAATCCAGGATTTGGGTATATGCCAGACAGAGTGTGCCAACTGGAGCAGTCTTTTCTTGCAAAAAGAATCCTGAGTGAGTTTCACTGCTAGGCCTTTCACAATTTCAATAAATTGTGATAATTTATTATTGGAGAAATCAATTGCAACCTGGATAACTCCACAGGAGAGGACTCATAGAAGGTTCTGCCTGGTTCCCTCTTCCCTTTGCCCCATGTACTTTCTGCTTTTGCTAATTTCATTTTGTATTGTTTCACTGTGATACAGCATAGCAGGGAGAATGGCTGCATATCTCATCCTGTGACCTCTCCCAGTAGCAAATCATCAGAACTGGGAGTGGTTTGGGGGCCCCTGTCACTGTATCTGTCTCATCTCCCTATCTCCATTGTGAATTTTTTCTACAACAGAAATGGTGACTTAAGTACCTTTTAATCTGAGCATAGTGCCTCATACATGACAAATGTCAAATAGATGATTGAGATGAAAGACCTAGAGAGATACAAATAAGAGAGTTTCATCGGGCCCATACTTACACAGAAAACTTAATTCTAGAGAAGTCTATTTGTGAACCACAGAGGAAACTCTTAAATCCATACTGCTTTATATCCAGAAAAAAAGTCTTTGCATTTTCTTTGTGTGCAGAGTACATTTTTCCCATCAGTTGAAGAGAAAAAAGCAGCAGTAAACCAGGCTGCCTCTTCCCATCACGGCCTCACAAAAGCTGTTATTAGTCGTGGGGCACCAATGTATAAAAATGCCTGCCTGGTCATTTAGAAAGGTGCCCAAACATTCAGGTAACTAATCACTTTTGAAAATAAATGGGCACTGCTCTCCCACAAGCTGGGTCCCTATTTTATTTTATTTTTTTCTTTTTACTTCATCTGACTGATTAACACACAAACTTACCCAGAATAACTTCACCCTAGCAGAGAGTTTCTACAAGTTTGTGCAAAAGGCAGGATAAACTTTTTGCCCAGTTTGTACAAGTGCAGTGTCCTATTGGGAAAAACTCAGTTCACTTCAGAAGATACTTTATTTCAATCTTATCTCTTGCTTATTTTAACAAAATTTCCAACAGCGGTGCATAAATGAGAAAAGGCAAAACAAAAAACATCCTGTTGATTGCATAGCTAAAGGAAACATGTAATGAATTGGGGAATAAACAACTCACTCTATATTTGGAGCTCATCAGATATTTTTAATCATTGTTAAGAATTATATGCATCAGGAAAATCCAAAGTATTCGCTCTTGGCTAGTCCCTCCTCTCTCCCTCTTTTTTTAAACAGAAAATTCGGTTTTTCTATACTCATTAAAATAGCCCTGTGGCATGATCTGGAAACCTAAATGTGTTTCTCATAAATCATGATGAACTTTTGTCTTCCAAACAAAGAAGCTGAATTTGTTACAAGTAAACAAACAAATCCCCAAAGATTAAAGTCATGGCAGAATTCAGAAAAGCTGAACAAGTTTACCTTAGATTTTAAGCACAAAAAAAGGAAATTCTCTTAAACTTGTATGTTTCATAGAACTAGTAAAATTTTTTAAAAAATGTTTTTTGACTTAAAGCTTTATAGCCATTGTTATATCTATGACATGGAAGAAAAAGCAGTTTCTAAAATCTTACAGAATTTAAAAAGTAATTTTTTTTAATCTAAGGACCTACCTCAATGCAACAAATATGAAAAACGTTCTTATTTAGGAATATACATTGATCGTAAGATGGAAATAACAAAATTGGCTCAAACACAATTGTTAAGTTAAATGCAAGCAAACTTTGCATTCAAAATCTACTACACCAACTGGCATAGAGCTCAGTTATAAAAATAGTTTTGTGTCTGAGTAGTAGGTCTGCTCTGGGTTTTCCTGGAAGCATTTTTCAGTATTGCCCTTCTATTCCAAATAGCTACAGATGTTGTTATTAACATTCAACTTACAATTTTTTTTATCCTGCAGGATATCATAAAAATGCTTGGATTATTTTAAAAGACATTTGCACACTAAGGAAGCATGGCTGCATTAAGAATAATTGGAATTAAGCTAATTCTTTAAGTATATGTACTTAAAAATTAATTGTAGTTCTCACAGATATATAGAATATCTGTGGCGCTAAGCTACAGAACATTTTTACAAAATGCTGACAAAAATTGGTTGCACATAAAATTTATTTATCATAAGGCATGAGGAATTTCCTTTTAGTGCATAGCTAGTAATCAATGTCCTGGAAACGTGAAGACAATTAAAGCTACATTTTTAAAAGCCATGCTATTTTAAGACTGCCCTCTATTAAATTCTTTTATTGCACAATTAAGGTATCATCTTGAAAAATTAAATCATTAATAATACTCTGCGTGCTAAGTAGTTTTCCTGAAAACTACAGAATTTATTCCTTTAGTGTCAACCTTCTCATCTCTACAAACTATTTGGCTCTACTTCTGCCATATTAAGGACTTCTTAGTTGGAAAATGCTAAAAGTGTTTCTTACTCTTTGAAATAAATAAAATGATAATCACCTTGTCTAAGCATTTAGAAATTTTTAATGTGTAGTTTCGAACCCACGTTTAGGGTGTCCTGCTTTTCCATCTGTAGACTCTGTAAACGAGAAACAGAAGGTCAATGCAGAAGTTCTCAGCTTCCAGGGTCCCCGAGCACAAGACTCAGGGTCAAATTAGGCCCAGTGCCACTAGACTCTAACAACATGAGGCTCTGCTGAGAGGATTAAAATTCCAGCAGGATGTAAGTGGTATTCATTTTGGTTTTAAATAAGTGTTAGGGGGATATGCATAATGACACAGATTCAGTTAATAGGAGAGAGTAATTGGATTCTGGGTCTTTTTACAATGACCAGACTTCTACACTCCATTGAACCCACAAATTCATTGCCTTGAATTTGGCCTACTAGTAGATGTTTCCCACAAATACAGAAACAGTATTTGAAACGTGGCTCTCTTTACTATCTAAGGACAATATTATTCTCTTCCTACTTCTCACAAGTTCTGGAAAAAATAAGTAATGTAATTTCTCTGCACAGTCCTCAAGATCCAAATCTAATGGGCTGAAGCTGAGCTACTTGGTGCCCAAGCAGTGGCAATCTCACCACAGCAGCCCCGACTCCTGTGAGGACAACTGAGGGAAGATGCAATTCCCAACTTCAGAGATCTCTTAATACAATTAACACACAGGGGTGTCCATAAAATTCATGTGCACACTATTTTAAATTGCACTTGAATTTTATGGGCACCCTGTATTTGAGGCTCTACCTACATGCCCAGCCTTTTGTTTTCAGAAACAGAAAATAGTTCTTGGAACTCAGCTATTGCTTCTGTTCTTAGCTGTTCAACATATATTTTCATAAAAGTTGTATTTTGTTGTGATGGTAAGTTAATACTTGCTGCATGTCAGACATTTTTCTTTATATTTTATTATTCATTTAATCCTCACAACAACTGTAGGCAGTAGGTGCTATTGTGACTTTCACAGATGAGACACAAAGAGTTTAAGTAACTTGCCCATGATTACACAATGTGTAAGTTAAAAGAGACCCAGGCTGTCCTGTTGTACAGCCTGTGCTGTTTACCACTTGCCTATGATGCCCCCATGCCTGGCACCCTGGACTTGCCCAACTTAGCATGCTGGGTGTAGAACTGAAAGCACAGACATTGAACTCCACATATGGTAAGGGAAGGCACACAAATGCCAAGCACATCCCCATTCTGACTACAGAGAAAAAGTTTATTTGGCTTAAATTTTAGAAGCTATAGTATTCAGAAAACCTCTTCAAAGGAAAATAAGATAGAAATGTGGGCTTTAGATATTATAATCCAATGCAAGTTTGTAATGAAAATAAATACAAGAAAATAAAATGTATAAGTTGACATTCTTTCCAGGTCTTCTAGCCTCCTGGGGTTATGATTTCCTTTAACGTTCCAAAGAAAATGGTTCAAGTTTTTATTCCAGGTGCTGTGGGAAGGCCAATACCTCCACATTTTTTTTTTTCAGAATTGTTGAGGGACTCTACTCTCTTCCAAATTTCTCCTCTTGACTCATTTCCTATAACTGCTGTCCTTGTTTCACTGTTTCCTCTGACCTCCCAGTGGCCTTTCTCAAAGAATTCCTCTGCCAACCTAGCATACATAATAATCTTTTACTGAGGGCTAAATATAACTAAGAGAAAAGAAAGGAAACTTCAAATTAAATTTAAGACATCAGCATGCTAATATTCCACAGCCATAACAGCCTGAAAGTTCTCACTGAGCACCTGTCTCCTCAGGTTTCAACTTCCCCAAAGCCTTGGTTTTCTACTGTCTACAGAGACCCTTGTCCTATTTCTTGGCCGTCAGAGTGCTCATAAGCAAGTCCTTTCTGAGCAAGTCATTTCTTCCATCGAAACTTCATTCCCTGTGTGCAGCCAGCCTCAGCCAAGTAACAAGAAGAACTATCTCAGTCAGTTAGTCCACAGTAAGGAACACCTGCCAACATCATCATCATTTATCCAATGAGTACTTTCCTTTTAAAAAATGTTTAAATACTTTCCAAAGTGTTCAATTTGATAGAATTTTTAACTGGAACACAAATTTAAAAATTTTAAGAGTATAAAAGGAGATATTTTTCAGAAAGGAGGAGAAGAAAAGAGAAGAATAGCAAAAATGACCAAAGCATGAGTGGCTGGGATTTGTCCCTGGAGTAAAGTTGAATGGTGTGACTTAACACATCCAGTATCTTGGTGTTTTTTTGTTTTTTTTATTAATTTTACATCAGTTCCCTTAGAAGAGGCAGTAACTTTTTGCATAGTAGAGATCATTGTTTCAGAATACGTTCCTTACTTTTATGTTTTAGAAGCATGTCTTTTGCCTAAATCAAAGTATATCTAGCAATGGCAGAAGCTAAAATGCTTTGACATAATTATTTCAATTTACTCTGTACTTTCCTGTTGTTGGAACACAGCACACCAGGGTATAATGAGCCAGAGCCTATAAATCAGGAATCCTGCATTTGCTCTGGATGTGACCCACTTCACAGGCTACAAAGCAAGGGAGATAACTAGATGGTTGCTAAGGTTTCTTTCAGTCCTGAAAGTCACTTAAGACTTAATCAGTCTACTGAAAGCCCAAACCACAGCCAAAGCTCTCTGGCAGACCCCCTTTTAAACTGACTTACTCATTCCTCTAGAGGAGCACAGCCCACTAAGCCCCACCCCTGGGGCTGCCCTCAGTCAAAAGAAAGTCTCTCTCCTTGGGGCACCCTAATTCTAATGATTGGCCAATGCAGGGGTGTAAAGGCCTGATCCCATGCTTTAATTTAAGACTACCCAAAGCCCCAGCCCAGATCCAAAGCTCTTTGGGCATCAGTCTTTGTTGCAGCTGTATTTTAGGAAAACTTCTAGCAAATCCTGCTTCCTTCACTCTCTTGTATGCGTTGTTGCCATAGAATAGGTAGTCCATAGTATCCTGGAGAGGTCCTGCTGTCATGACTTCCACTGGCGTAGGCTGGAGTGGGACATCTTTGGAGGGGATGAGCTGGTGGTGTAATATCACAGGTGTCCAATTATTACTTTAGAGAAAGTAGTAATTATAAGGACAATGAAATCCAAACACTCTGGTTGGACGCCACCTATTCATTAGAAAGACACGTCTGAGCATGATTAATCACAAATTTAAGGCAAAGTCAGAAAATTAAAGCGCCTCCTGGCAATGTATCATCTCTAAAAGGGCATAAAAAGCTGAGCCTGGGTGGCGCCTGTGGCTCAGAGAGCAGGGCACTGGCCCCATATACCGAAGGTGGCAGGTTCAAACTGGCCTCTGCCAAACTGCAAAAAAACAAAAAACTAGCTGGGTGTTGTGGCGGGCGCCTGTAGTTCCAGCTACTCGGGAGGCTGAGGCAAGAGAATCGTGTAAGCCCAGGAGTTGGAGGTTGCTGTAAGCTGTGTGATGCCATGGCACTCTAATGAGGGCGACAGAGTGAGACTCTATCTCAAAAAAAAGGCTGAGCCTTTAGTTCAGGACTTAATTATTAAGTTAAGAACTGAACAGCACTGGGAAGGTTGAATTCTCATTTCCACCAGTCTGCTGGGCCAAAGTAGGGGCAATGGTGAGGAAGAGATGGGGCCTTGAGACTGCGCTAGAAATGTCTGATCCATGTACCTGAGAAATTTGAGACCTGTTTCCTGAATACTTTGGACACATAAAAGGGGGTTATTGTCTCCTTTTGAAAGGCTAGCACTTTTATCCCTCTAGCTTCAGCAGAAAAGACAGAGGCCTCTTTCTTGGAAGACAACAGATCCCCTTTAGGACCTGCCCACCCCTCCTGTCCCTGTTGCCAGACCAATAACTTGGATCATGTCACACTATAACTGGCCTAGGGTTGCACTGGGCCATGAAGGAAGAAGAGGCATAATACATGGAAGGAGCTGCAGGACCCAGCCAGTCTGTACTAGGAGGAGTTCAAAGAGCACACATGGGCCTGGGCTCTGAAAGGGCTGGATCAATGCCAGGGAGGAGTGAGAAACTAAGTTGAGTAAAGGAGATTTCATCATTCTTGGAACATTTTCCTAACTTATAAGTTCTAACATCCTAGCAAGGACCCCAAAGAACCAGGGTAATATACCACTGGAATAGCTCTTAGAAGCTCGAAGGAAGTGATGACTCCCACCAAGTAAAGCAGACATTTTAGAAAGGCTGTTGTGGGTGATAGAACAAGACTCAGAAATGGGTATGATAAGGGGATATTCTATGTAAGGCCTGAAAGCCAATCAGTTGGCTATATCTCTTCAGAGGTCCTGGAGGACCCCTCATATAAGAAGTGTTCTTCTTGTAAGTGTTCTAAGATCACAGAGAGTTTACTGCTGGCCGGGAATCAGATGTGTGTTACAGAAATGGGCTACAGGTCAGCAGTGTGCCTTACAGCAGGAGTTTACAAACTTTGCTGCCCATGGGAATCTTCAAAAATCATTGATGCCTGGCTTGCACCCTAGATATTGTGATTTAACTGAGATAGGCTAAAACTAGGCATCAGAATTTTTTTAAGTTTACCAGGGGCTTCTAATATGTAGCAGATTTGGGAATCATTGGATTATGAGATATTAATCAATAGAGGCCAAGTGCCAGTGCTCAGCCATCAGACAAGGAGAATACAGTTATAAAAAGCAGCAAGGTTAGAGTGGCATCGCTGGGGCCTGAGCCACAGAGTACTATGGATATGGTTAGCAGACAAGGCCTTCCCAGGGTAGATGCCTGGGGAGTCCACAAGAGCACTGCTTGGACACTCACAAGAAATCAAGAATTGAGGAACCAGAAACTGAGGGCACGAGCCCAATAAAAAGTCATGATTCTCTACACAGTTTCTGAATCTGAACCAGTGTTCAGGCCCAGAACATTCTGACTAAAGGGGCAGCTAAATCCTAAGAAGTTAAACCCTGAATAGCCATGATATCATCAATCTTTCCTCAAGGGACCCAGGGTGCCAGGTTTCCTCCTGACTTTGCCCCAAGCACTTTTTGCTTTTGCTAATTTCACTTTTTATCCTTTCACTTTAATACAGCATGCAGAGAGTACGGCTGCATACCCCATCCTGTGATTTCTCCTTGTAAGCGAATCAGCAAAACTGGGAGTGGTTGGGGGGGTCCTGTCACTGTGTCTGTCTAATCTCCCTGTCTACATTGTGAATTTCTTCTAGGACAGAAACTATGGCTTAACTATCTTCAAATCTGCGCATAGTACCTTGTACATGACAAATAGCAAATAGCTGATTGAGATGAAAGACCTAGAGAGATACAAATAAGAGAGTTTCATCAGGCTCATACTTACACAGAAAACTTATTCTAGGGAAGTCTATTTGTGAACCACAGAGGAAACTATTAAATTCATACTATTTTATATTTATCCAGAAAAAAACTTTGCATTTTCTTTGTATGCAGAGTACATTTTCCTATCAGTTGAAGAGAAAAAAACTAGTCTGCCTCACCCCATCCTGGCCTTGCAAAAGTCATTACTAGTCTTGGGGCACCAATCCATAAAGATTCCTGCCTGGTCATTTGGAAGATAGATAGTCACAAGCTCATTTCATTGTTTGTTTGTTTTTTTTATTCCATTTCATCCAACCAATTAACACACCCAATCCCCCCAGAGTAACTTATGCAACTACATCACAGTTCAACTCCACCTTCCCAATGCTACCATCCACAGTTCTACACAGGTATCTCCTGAGGGCACTGTCAGATGAACCCACTGCAGCCTTTTACCGTCAATGAGTCTGTTTTTTGAGGAACCTAAGAAAGGCAGGCCATCCTTGGGAGGCATATTAGGGTGGCAAACTGAGAAACCAAGAAAAAAAGTCCATGGAATAAATTGACTTTAATAGGAAAGGGAAGGAGCTGCCAAACTTTCTTTTATGGCTCTTTCATAAAATTGTGATGCTTCTTTCCTACTGCATTTTTCTACCAGGCATTTTTAGGTCCTGGGCCTATAGTTAGCCCAGGAGTTAACCTTAGGCTTCTACAGATTTGAGCATGCTGACTTCCTTTCCTCCTCTTAGAAAGAAGGGGGAAATACGTATATACGATATATGTAATATACATATATTAATCACACCTAGACTAGTAAGTTCACTCAGTTGTATAAATCACCACTTTATTTATTGTGGTTGTGAATCTAGCTGGATTCCGGATTCTGTTAATAAGGAATTATTATATAGAAACATTCAAAGACAGAGTTAAACCAAGCAGGTTAAAATTTCTTCTTTGTGTATTCCAGAGGATTTCTCTACCAGATCCCGTTAAATCTTTCTCATTAGTGTCCCGGAATGCCTGTACATATGGAGAGTCTAAACTTTTGCACAATTCTGAAAGACCAAGCATGCAGTAAATATTCCCATTTGAGGTGGTGAGTGGCAACAGTTCAAAGAGGAAGGAGACTGAGAGGAGGATTGCACTGGAGTTTGAGGGTAGCAAGGTGAGGGGATAAAAGAGAAGGGCTTAAAAGACTCTTCCAGTCAGCATGGCGTCCTGCAACCAAGAGCAAAAGGAGGTTAACTGGGTAAGGTGCAGTTCACAGTTTTGATTACACCTCACTGTGAAGCCAGGAATTTCTGACATATAATTACTCTACTCTTGAATTTTCTTTTTGGAGAACCACTGCTTGAGACAGATGCAAGTGGAAAAGCCAGCAATGGGCTATAACCAGATCACTTGGAACTGAAATAACTATGGGCTATTCAAATGACTGCCCTTCAGCCCTGCCAATCCAAGTGTCCCTGGGTATCTTGGGTTCAGCTGTGTATCTTGCCCTTGAGATCAGACAATTAAGTCCACAAAATCATCCTAGAAAAACATTCTACCTAACTCATTGCTGTATATCACTACAGCCACCTTCAAAATACCCTCCTTGGGAAATTCTAAACTAGTGCCAGTGCCTAGTTCACCCTTCTAAGCAATTTAGGAATTCTTTTTCTGGAATGACCATCAGAGCTGTCATCATAGAAGGTCTCTCAATTAAGTTCATGAACTTGCCACCGTGTGCTTACATTGGCAGCATTGTACAAACAACTTGGTGAGGTTTCATAACCTTGATATACCAGAGTCTGACAGCTATGTTTGTGTTAATAAGTGGCAGTGTCTTGCTGAGTGGCATTTATTATTGTTGCTGTGTGTTTTTGTGTAATGTACAATAGTCTGATAGTCATTTCAGAGAAAGAATTTCAAAATTGCTTTAAAGAATGGACTAGGCCCTGTGCATAGCTTCCTGAGGGGAATATTTTTAAGGTGACGATAGTGATATTCACCAGTGAGGAATGTAGCCCTTTTTCTAGAATGAGTTTGTGAACCTATCAGACCTCATGTGACAAAATTTCCTTTCCCCAACCCAAAGAGGAAGGGTCAAACATCATTCAGAGTGTTACCATCTACTCCACTTACTCCACTTCTCCTTCCCCACTGGCCTCACTATAAATGCAAGAGGTAAGAAGGAGCCCAGATCCCCCTCCCTCTGGAGACTGCCATGCCACCTCTTGGTGTGGAATGAGAAATGGGTACCACTTCATTGGTACTTCTGAGCTACTATGCCAAGCATTCACTAATAGGAGACTTCACATATGGGGAGATTTCATAGATCAGGTGTTTTCTAGATTAGGCAGGCTCAGTAACCACAAAAGGCAACTGATAAACCATAACCAGATAGTTATGCACACAGATGTGAACTCGCTATAAGATTCCATTTCATCAACCACTTGCTGAACAAGAGCTGCTTTAGCCACTGAGTCAGGTGCTAGATATTTGAAGAAAAAGAAAACACAGTTTCTGCATTCCAGGGGTTCAGTCTGGTAGAAGAACTGGACAGATAGGGGTCCATGATGCTTAGGAACTGAGACTCTGCTGAAGCAGAACTGGTTTCAAATCCCTGCTCCGCCACTGACTTCTACAACCTGTGTCAGGTTGTGTAACTGTTTGGGTCCTTGACCTCCTAATCTGTGCAATGGAGGTGATGCTCCCAGAGTTTTTTAAAGAATTAAATAAGACAAAATAAAGAGCTTAGCACTATGCTTGGCATTTAGAATATACCAACTACATGTCAGCTGCCCTTATAATTGCTCAGGATGGGTGTAGACAGATAGTAGCTAAGACAATGGAATAGACATTTTAGTCAAATGCACTCAAATGTTCAACACCCAGGTCATCTGGGTTAAAAAGATGGAATGTTGTCAGTACTTAACGTCACTCTCTGTATTACAGTGTTACATATTTATAGGTTATCATTCCTGTCACTTGTTGAGATCTCAACAAGCACAAAGAAGTAGAGGATAAGTAAAGCCCTGCCTTCCCTGAACCTACCACAAATAGCAATATGTCTTGGGGGCTTATAGATGGGAGGTGGGAGTTCAGGAAACCATGGTAGAGTGACAAGGTGAAGATGCAACACATGAGCAGAACGACAGAGTCCTCACCTTGCCTTGATTCCAGTCTTATTCTAATCTATAGCTAGATTTATGTTAGAAGGAAAACAAATAATCTTTTACCCCTAAGAGAGAACACATTTTCATTTTTACAGTGACTTTCTTTGTATAGACTCTGTTTTAACTTAAAGTAAGAACAACTTGTTAATATTTTGAGTTTATACTGGTAGGAGAACGTTTCCCAACAGTCTTAAAATCACATCACATAGTTGTTTCCTCTTTTACCCACTCCTTGTCCTAGTTAACAAACCCCAAATACTTCCAAATTACCACATATAAAGAAATTATCAAGTGTATTAATTTTTTCAAATATTTGAAGACTTACAGAGACAATGACATAGTATAGGAAATACAAGTTTGATATGTTAGCAATTGGTCAGTTAGTGAGCATTTTGTAGTTGTTCATAGGATAAATATCCAGTATTATAATTGGACTAAGAGGCATTGTGATGCTTATATCCAGTATTATAATTGGACTAAGAGGCATTGTGACAGAAGCAATTTAGTTCAATTCAGATAACATATTCCACCCGGAAATCAAATACTGTGAAGGAAAATTTTCTCCTGGAAAATCTAGATGTGTTGGGGTGTGTTTTTAAAAACAAAATATCAACTCCAGCTTTACAATTAAAATTACAACTGTCTTGTTAAAAAATGGGAATTTTTTAAAGCTTCAGAGCATTTGCCAGAAAATGATTATTTGATTTAGCAAATTGTTTTAGACAGTCCAATATGTATGCCTTGAAAAGGAGCTCTGCACCCAGACCATAACCTTTAAGAGATGAGAAGAATAATCTGAACCTGTAACAGCCCAGACCACTGTGCTCCAAATATAAATATTCCTGTCTTCGACTGGCATTTAGCATTATAAAACAAGAATGATGTCCTCTATTACAGCAAGGAAAGAATCATCAATTCAGTTTACATGAAGATTTTCTAGGTCCTCGCATCAATCATTTCATAAAACTATTGATTAAAAGAAATAGAAAAAGGAGTAAAATGGCATGAATAATAGAAAAACATTTAAAACCTGCACACCCTCAGTGTTTTTGAGCTTATGATGCAGATCTCCATTTAAATCTAACCTTCAAACACAAATGTAAGGGAATATACCATCCCTTGACTGACCACCCAAGGACAATTGATTGCTTCTGAGCATTTAGTACATAATTACATCCCTATTAGAGAAAATGCAGAAACAGAGGAGTCAGATACTGGTTTTCTTTTTATTTGAATATGTAACTTATCTGAATATTAAAAGGGGTACACATTATACGTGTGTAGCTTCAGAATATAAAAAAGTGAATATACAAAGTGCATATATCAAAAATAGAGCATTATCAGCCCTCAGAAGATTCTTCCATGTTCCCTCAAAGTAATTACTCCTCTGTTTTCAGGGGTAGTTGTGACTTACTTCTAACACCATAAATTTTTGCCTTTCTGTGAACTGTCTATAAATCAAGTCATACAGTATATATGTGTGTTATGCCTGGTTTCCATTGCTCAATAGCATAGTTGTGAAAATCATTTGTTTTTGTGTATCTATAGTTTATTTTCATTACTGAAAATTATTCTACCTTATGAATGTACAGAAATATTTAGTAGCTCTTTTATTGATAGACACTTGGATTGTTTTCAGGTTAGGGATACTATACAAATAATCTTGCTCTATTCTTGAATATGTTTTTGGTGCACAGGTACAAGTGTTTCCATACAAGACATATCTCAAAGGAACTGATTCATGGGATACAAGCACATTCAATGTGAGTAGATAAATGCAAATAATCTTCTCAATGAGATATATCAAATTATATTCTTGCCAGCAGTGCATGGGAGTTCCCATGGTCCACCAACTTCACAGGTGTTGACCTGGTAAGGTGAATTTGCTTAATTTTTGGTCATACTAGTGGTTTATAGTTATAAAACATGGAGGTTTGAATTTGTCTTTCCATGGTGACTAATGAAGTTGAGGGGATTTTTGCATAACACATTTGTTGAACATTTGAATACCTTTTTTACAATATTCAAGTTTCTTGGCCCATTTTTCCATAGGATTATCTACCTTCTTACTGATTTGAAAAAATTCTGAAAAGAGTCACTTTTTAGACTATACAGAGGGTGCCAAAAAATGTATATGCATTTTAAGAAAGGCAAACACTGCATTAAAATTGTAGTGCTTAAGTAACGTTTGACTTCTGTAACCCAAGAGGTGCTCAAACATGACTCTTATTCATCTTTTGTTACAGGTATACAGTGAGCTTTACAATTTTAATATAGTCTTTCCTTTTTTAAAAAAATATATATATCTTTGGCATCCTCTGTGTATGTTTAAATATCCTTTCTTTCTCTTTGACTTGCTTTTTCTTTCTCCCAATGGTGCCTTTTGATAAAAAGTTTCTTAATTTTATTTAAATTAAATTTTATTTAATTTAATTAAAATTTTAATAAATTGACAAAATGCCAATCTTTCTTTAGATGGTTATTACATTTATGTTCTATTTTTTAACCTCAACAACACAAAACTATCCTAAGTAACTTTAAAAAGTCTATATTGTTTTTATTTTCTTCAGGTACACCTATAGTCCAAAAAGAACTAAGTTTGTTTCTTTTGTAAGGTAATAGTCAATTTTTTTCTATACAAATACCAATGATGTTATTGAAAATACTTTCCTTTCATCATGGCTTTGATGAGCTACTTTTGTCATGAACCAAGTGGTTGTGCATGCATGAATGGGTTAGTTTTCATTTTCTCTGTTCTGTTTCTTTGTGCCTTTGTCTATCTCCCATTGAAAGTACATTTGCTTAAACATAAGGTAATCATACATAGCTTTATCATAAGGCTGACTATTTTTATTTTTTTATGTCTTGTGGTTTACTTCTTTTTTTATTATTATTTTTATTAAATCATAATTGTGTACATTAGTGCAATCATGGGGCACAATGTGCTGACTTCATTTACAATCGGAAATATTTTCATTGAACAGTTTAACATACCCTTCATGGCATTTTCATAATCACTATATATAGACATTGGCATTCTACAATTAGTAAGTTTCACCTGTACCCTTCTAAGATGCACTGTAGGTGTGATCCCACCAATCGCCCTCCCTCCACCCATGTTCCCCCTCCTCTCCCCTCCTTTGCTCTTTTCCCCATATTATTGTGCTATAATTGGGCTTTAGCCTTTATATGAAAGCTATAAATTAGCTTCATAGTAGGGCTGAGTACACTGGATACTTTTTCTTCTATTCTTGAGATACTTTGCTATGAAGAATATGTTCCTGCTCCATCTGTGTAAACATGAAAGAGGTAAAGTCTCCATCTTTCATTAAGGCTGCATAATATGCCATGGTATACATGTACCACAATTTATTAATCCATTCGTGGGTCAATGGGCAATTGGGCTTCTTCCATGACTTAGCAATTATGAATTGGGCTGCAATAAACATTCTGGTACAGATATCTTTATTGTGGTGTGATTTTTGGTCTTCTGGATATATACCTAGTAAAGGAATTATAGGATCGAATGGCAGGTCTATTTTTAGATCTCTAAGTATTCTCAAAACATCCTTCCAAAAGGATCATATTAGTTTGCATTCCCACCAGCAATGTAGAAGTGTTCCCTTTGCTCCACATCCATGCCAGCATCTCTGGTTTTGGGATTTTGTTATGTGGGCTAAATCTTACTAGAGTTAGGTGATATCTCACAGTAGTTTTGATTTGCATTTCTCTGATGATTAAGGATGGTGAGCATTTTTTCATGTGTCTGTAGGCCATGTGCCTGTCTTCTTTAGAGAAGTTTCTCTTCAAGTCCTTTTCCCACCCTGAGATGGGAGGGTTATTTTATTTAATGGTTTTCTAGTTCTTTCTTTCTTCATCTTTGGGGACACTGGTAATTTATAAATTCAGTCACTTGATGTTTTCTTAAATGCCACAAAGGTTTTGCTCATTTGTTTTTAATTCTTTTAATATTTTTTATTTTGGCTTGATTATTTCAAAACACTTGTCTTCAAATTCTGAGATTATTTCAAAACACTTATCTTCAAGTTCTGAGATTCTTTCATCTGCCTAATCTGAATTGTTGAAGCAATCAGATGTACTTTGTATTTCCTTCAATAATTTCTTAAATTGGAGAATATTTATTTCATCCTTCTTTAAAATATCTTTTTGTTAAATTTGTCATTTATATCCAAAATCTTTTTTACTTCATTGTATTATTAATATTATTTTTAATAATTCTCTTATATTTCTCTGATTTTTTAAAATCAGAAATTGAATTCTTTTTCTGGGGCCTTTCTAATTAAGATCTATTACTGGTGAATTATTGCAGTCCTTTGGAAGTGTCCTTGCATTTTCACGTTTCCTATATCCTTACATTCATATCCATGAATATGATATAACAGTCACTTCTTTCTATTTTTTAATTTACTTTTGTAGATGAGGAGTTTTCTGAAGATATAACTATGGTGTTCATTACATAGGGCACTTCGACTTTGATTCTGAGTATATGTAGTAGTATAGTCTGTATGATTTCTTTGGATATAAACATTGTTAGTATAAACTGTGATTTCCTTGGTATATTAGGGTGCAATTATTAATGGAGGCTACTGTAAAGTTGTGCTGGTGACTGGGATGCCATGTGGACCAATCTTCAGGCACCAGTGAAGATAGTGGTAGAATAAGTGTGCCATTTTTGTGTCTCCAGGCTGTGTACACTGGCACCTGTGTTGGTGGTTACTGGTGGGTTGATTCTTGATCCTCCCAAAGGCTTGATGAGATGCTAGTAGTGGCAATAGTGGACCAGGAATGTGGGTAGGATCTGGAGCACCTGGGAAACTGACCTGTTTGTGTGTGATGGGAAAAAGTAGCAATGGAAAGATGGTTCTCTGATCCTAAGCAGTGTGAACTGATGTTGACAGTGACTGAAATGGGTTGGGAGGTGCAACTTCAGCCCCCCATGTGGTACTTGCAGGTAGGAGCCAGCTGAGTTACTAGGCCATGAGTTTAGGCCAATGCCAGACCCCAGCAGTAGTGCTTAGATACCCAAGGTGGTGGATTAGTTTGAGCAATCACCAGGATTCTAAACTAGGTTCTCTGTCTTGGGGTGGGAAGGATGCTTATCCTCAGGACCATTAATGGTGAGAGTAGATAGACCCCAGCCATGGAAAATGGGGGTGAAGTGATTATAGCAGAGCAGAAAAATTTCTACCACCTCGTAACATCACATCCATCATAACATCACAGCACAATGTGTTAATGATGTGTTTGTGGTAATTTGGGTGTAAACAAACCTATTGCACTTCCAATTTCACAAAGGTAGCACATATAATTACATACAGTTCATGATACTTGAAAATGATAATAAACAACCATTACAGGTTTATGTTTTTAGTATAATAAATTTTTTACTATTATTTTTAAGTATATTCTTTCTACTTATAAAAAAAGTTAACTATAAAACATCCCAGGGGGTGGCGCCTGTGGCTCAAAGGAGTAGGGTGCCGGCTCCATATGCCAGAGGTGGCGGGTTCAAACCCAGTCCTGGCCAAAATCTGCAAAAATAAATAAATAAACAGCCCAGGCAGATCCTTCAGGAGGTACTTCAGAAGAAGGGATTGTTGTCATAGGGGATGACAGCTCCATGTATGTTATTGCCTTTGAAGACCTTCCGGTGATACAGATGAGGAAATGGAAGACAATGATGTTGATAATCCTGACCCTATGTTGGCCTTGACTAATGTGTGTATTTGTGTCTTAAATTTTAACAAAAAAGTTTTAAAAGTAAAAAAAAAAAAAAGCAATAACCTTAAAGTAGAAAAAAGCTTGTAAAATATGATATGAAGAAATTAAATATTTTATACAGCTATACTATGTGTTTGCGTTTTAAAATAAGTATCATCACAAAAGAATCAAAAGTTTAAAAAATTAAGTTTATAAAGTAAAAGTGACTAAGGTCAATTTATAAATAAAGAAAGAAAAATATTTTAAAGAAATTTAAGGTAGCCTAATGGTTAACAGTCTCCAGCAGTGTACAGGAGGTCCTAGGTCTTCACATTCACTCACCACTCACTCTGACTCTCCCAGAACAACTGCCAATCCAGTAAGCTCAATGTGTACTAAGTGCCATGTACAGGTGTACTATTTTTTATTTTTTATTCTGTATTTTTACTGTACCTTTTCTATATTTAGCTATGTTTGCATACACAAATACTTACCATTTGTTACATTTGCCTGCAGTCTTCAGTACAGTAACATGCTATACAGGCTTATAGTCTAGAAACAATAGTCTGTGCCATATAGCCTAGGTGTATGGTAGGTAGGCTACACCATCTAGGGTTGAAGAAGTACTCTATGATGTCTGTACATCAATAAAATTGCCAAAAGATGATTTCCTATGCATTTCTCAGAGTGTATCTCTGCCATTAAGTGATGCATGAGTTTACTTGTTTTCACAGAGAAATGAAGCAATTTTTTTGCTATTTTGGAAATGGTCTGCACTATCAGAATTTGAGAAAATAATATTCATTTTTTTGTTTTGTTTTTCAGCCTATAATAGTGACCCTTATGAGAAAAGGCATGAGGACCATGTTTGATTCTCTCTGACAGCGTTTCCCAAGGGCACGATCAAGAGCGCAAGTAACGAAAAGCAGCAAAATCTAGCTTCACCATTTAAAATATCCTTTATAGACAGAGGAATTGAGCAATTGCTCCAGAGCATGTCTGCCTTTAAAAAAGCAACAGCAAGTAAAAACTACCAACAACTGGTCCAAGAACACCGTGATACAAATTCATAAGAAAAGCCAGTTTTAATTCCAACCAGCCTCGAGGAATGCAAAGGCATTGAGCAACAATGCTTGTCAGCTAAGAACTGTCCTGCTTCTCTTGCTTCTTTTTCTTCAGTGCCCTCTTCAACTCTTGAAGAGTTTGTAATTACAGCTAGTAAGTAGGAGCGACATTAACTGAGAAATAAAGATGACTGTACCCTCCTCACCTACAAGAAAATGTTAATGTAGAAGAGATTCCAGATTGATGGAGGAGTGAGAAAGTTTTACCTTTAAATAATGTTAGAAGCCTGAATGATTGCAGAGGCCTGGGCATTTTTAATGATTGAATTGAGACTGTGTTTGCATTTAAAGTGACTATTGATTTTCTACCCCAATTATGTTTCAGGTGAATACTTACTATCACCACATTGAAGGGGGGGCAGATGATTCAAATAATTTTTGAATACAGTGTTTCACTGAGCACCCTCAGTGTTGAGTGTGACGGGGACATGTGCAGAACTCCCATGTCCTGCCCCTTCACTAAATAAGATGCCTGCACATCTTCAGCAGAGAAGAGATTGAAACACTCACCCAGAGTGAGTTACCTGCCCAGGAAGGAGAACTTTGGCTTCCTCCACAAATTGTCCAGGACCTCACTCAATTTCTGTGTGATGAAAGTCACCAGGGACAAATTCCTCTCTTAGACACAGCTTCAAATCTTCATTTTGGTTTCTTTTTTAAATATAAAAATGTCTAAGATCACCATAAAATGACTAGAAATTTGAGAAGAACCTCTTCTACAAAAGACAGAGATAAAACAAACACATAGTATTAAAAAAAAAAAAAAGAATATGAGAGAAATAGGAACTGCAGAGTGCAGAAGAAAGTTTGGAGGAAAAATAATTACTATCATCTGAGAAATAAGCTGAGGTGTTACACTTATAAGATAAAAAAGAAAATGGGAAAAAAATCCTCAGAATTCTTAGCTCTTAAAAATATGACAATATGATAACCATACTGAAAAATCTATAAAGAAAGTGAAAGATTTCTTTGAAGAAGTCCTTTAGAAAATAGAACAAATACAAAAGTTTAGAAAATAAAGACAAATAGAAAAGTCAGTCCACCCTCATATAATGAAACGGCCCAGAAAAAAAGAAAGACTGGATAAAGTGAAGGAGATAAAGTTTCACAGTACTATTTCAAGGAAATTGCTCAAAATAGGTATTAAACTCCCCGCCCCCAATTGTGCAGGTACTGTATACATTGAATTTAAAAGATTCATATTGTGGGAGCCAAGGGAGAATTTTCCCTTCACTCTCTGGGAAGGTTCACTGAAAAAAAATAAATTCACAAAGAAGATCAATTGAAGGAAAGGCACACAGGTGTATTAACATGCCCGTGTGAGAGGCCCACAGAGTAATTACCCCCAGCTGCTAATAGAGTGTAAACACTTACATGGCTTCTCATGGTTACAGGCAGAAGGGGGGCTCAGAGCATGATAAAAATCATGTTATGGTGGTAAATCAGGTTTTGGGAAACAGGTCATGGGAAGAAGAGAAGAGGAGGCCTGAATAGCAAAGGTGATCTATTACGTAAACAAAACCTCACAAGAGGCAGCCCTCAAAGAGAACAGATGGTAAATATTTCTTTTAGACCTTTAAAGGTATCAGACTGTGATTTAATCTTCCCTAGATCTAAACGACCTCATCCTGCCGACCCTCTACAGTTGCAAATCTTCCCCACAAAAGACAGTTACAGGGTGACTTCTATTTTCTGGGTCTCCGATAGCCATCTGAACACATGGCAAAGAAGTATCTCTTAGAGTAAAATATTTTTATTTCCTTCAATAACAACTTGTAGCAATGTGAAATTTCATTACACAGGGAAAAAATATATACTACCTTAAAAGATTCCCAAGACAGAAAAAGCAAAAACTAAACAAATAAGAAACAAATCACACATGATTGACAACCCCAAATAAGTGATGTGAATGGAGCAAAAATTCCAATCAATGGAAGCTCATTAAGCCAAAGTTTGAGGACACAGCCAGGAGAAACACACACCACAGAAACATCAGTAGCTATTTTCCTGACAGGGAATTTGGGAACGTCAGTATTTAAGGTGGATAGGATATACAGAAAGACAAAGGGGGAATTTAGCAGTGAGGTAAAATGATTACGTTTCTTGTGAGGTGCAGAAAATCTACATTTTACATAAAATAAGGTGACTGGCAGAAGAAAAAAAGGGGGTGAAGGAAGCATCAATGGCGTAGATATCCCTGGGTAGGGGGAAGGATGTTTCATCTTGTCTTTTATTATTATTATCATTATTATTATTATTAAATCATAGCTGTGAACATTAGTGCAGTCATTAGTACAATGTGCTGGTTTCATATACAATCTGAACTATTTTCATCAAACTGATTAACATAGCCTTCATGGCATTTTCTTAGTTATTATAAGAAGACATTTGTACTCTGCATTTAGTAAGGTTCGCCTGTACCCTTCTTAGATGCACCATAGGTGTGGCCCCACCAATTACCCTCCCTCCACCCCAACCTTCCCCCTCCCCTCCCTTCCCATATTCTTGTGCTATAGTTGGGTTATAGCCTTCATATGAAAACTTTAAATTAGCTTCATAGTAGGGCTGAGTCCATGAAGGGTATGTTAAAAAGTTTGATGAAAACATTTCAGATTGTATATGAAACCAGCACATTGTACCCCTTGATTGCACTAATGTACGCAGCTATGATTTAATAATAATAAAAGAAAAAGACAAGATGATACAGTGTAACCTTGTAACCTAAAAAAAAGAAAAGAACGTCTGTAAGGTGTCTGACTTACAGAAGACACTAAAGAGAAAACACTCCCTCCCCCCAACCTGCTCTATTTTTTTTTTTTTTTGAGACAGAGCCTCAAGCTGTCACCCTGGATAGAATGCTGTGGCATCACAGCTCACAGCAACCTCCAATTCCTGGGCTCAAGCGAGTCTCCTGCCTCTGCCTCCCAAGATATTTTTTACCTTCTGGAGATAACTCTCATACAGTAAGCTTATTATCTAGTGCTGGTCTCCTCCCACTGCCATAAACTCCACATCCTCATTGTCTATGTTGTTCACTTATGAGTTCCAAATGCCTAAAACAGCTCCTGCAACATTACAGGCGCACTGAAAATATTTTGAGACTTAATAAATTCACCTTTACCCCTCCCCTGTCTCACCTGGAGAGCTTGGTAAATTTGTTTCCCATTATGAGATCGAAGCTTTTTTGGGGTCAGAACTCTCCTCAATACAGCTTCCTTTAGCCTCCACAGAGCACAGGATAGGAGTTCTTGCAAACAGGAGGCAATTAAGAAGCCAACACCAAATTATAATTCTGTTAACACTCGTACTTCAAAGCAACATAAAATAGGCCAGATGCACTGGCTTATGCTTGTAAATCCAGCACCCTGGGAGGCCAAGGTGGGAGGATCACTTGAGATCAGCCTGAGGAAAAGCAAGACCTATCTCTACTAAAAATAGAAAAGCTAGCCAGGCGTTGTCAGGTGCCTGTGGTCCTAGCTACTCAGGAGGCTGAGGCAGGAGGATTGCTTGGACCCAGGAGTTTTAGGTTGCTGTGAGCTATGATGACACTACTGTACTCTAGCCCAGAAGACAGAGGGAGACTCTGTCTCCAAAAGAGAGAGAGAGAAAAGAAAAAGAACCCCCCATATGTAAAATAGATTTAAACAATAAAATTAAAAGCAATCAAACTTTGGCTCTAGCAGCATAAAAGAGCATAAACATCTTGGCCCCAAAGCAGCATCCTGCGTCATAACAGATTATTGATGTGTTGTTTGGCATAAGATTGCGGCTAACTCACTCAATACCTCTCAGCATAGAAAATGAATGAGGAGAAATAAACGAATGTCAGGACAGAGCTCTGCTCAAGGTTAATAAATGAAACTTTTTTGCTTTCTTTGTTTTATACTACAGAAAAATAAATGACATGCAGATACACATAAAGAAATGAGACAGAATTTTTGGGCCAAACACTGGAAACAATAAGCACAAACAATTAATGTTAATATACTTTGTACTATTTGGCTTCCTAAGTGAAGTTTTGCAGTATGATAAATCTAACGCTGTTTCACTTAAAAAACCAAATATGCATCAGTTCAAGTATGAGGTGGGGTGGGAATTTTTTCTAAGCAATAAGGAATACATTTTAAACCCTCCTGCATTTTACCAGGAGATAGAATGTGTCATGAATCATCTGGGCTTTGAAACCCTGCAGCCTGAGCTTGAATCTAGGTTTCTAGCTATGAAGGATTTTTGGCGACTAACATCCATGACAGCAACAGCTGGATTTCGCCAGAGCAAGTGATGAAACAGTTTTTTATATGTTAATCTTGGAAAAGTGATGTGCCAACAAGTACTGCTGCCATGTGTCGCTGTCAAATTGGTCACCCAATTCTGGTTGTATGTTGTAATAGAAGGAGACAAGAGTGTGAAAGCCAGGAGGTAGGGACCACTGGGACCGTCTCGAAGGCTGGCTGCTGTAGATGGCCACACTGCTGGGAGCTGGCAGGCATCCCTCTCTCCCCAGATAGGCCTTTCACATGACTAGCTGGGGCTTCCTTGTCACATGGCAGTCTCAGGGTAGTCAGGTTCCTAACAAAGTAGTTTGCCTTATCCAGAGTATACATTCAGACACTGCCAGTCCTCCTAAGAACTGGGCTCCGAAATACTGGAAGCCACATCTGACCACACTCTATTGATCAAAGCAGTCACAGAGTCCACCCAGGTTCAAGGGGAGACTTCATTCATTGGCAAGGTCACATCGCAGCAGAGGCTGTGGGATCAGAGACCTCAGTTGCAGCTATTGTTGGAAACCCAATCTACCACGTGGGGAAAGGAGAGTGCACAGAGAAGTCGGCACTGGTTCTTCGGAAGAGGTGAGTACTGACATAGGGCTTGAGATAAATGGAGACCTGGACTTGGAGAGAAGAGGTCCAAGGACAACAGCAGTTCATGGCTGAGCACACTGCAGCTGGAATCACAGCAGAGCCACGGAGGCCAGAAAGTGTGAGTCACTTATGGGGATGTATGGAAATTACTTGGCAGGCACAAGAAAGTCAAAGTCATCTCAGGGACAGACAAGAGATGGGGACAGAGGCAGCTGCCAAGGGGCTCTGAATGCTAAACTAAGAGCCCAGACTTAGGAGAAGCATCTGTAGATTTTAGAAGAAATGGCCTTATAAAAATGAAGCAAGGACCTTGACATTTATAAAACATTCACCATGTGCCAGGCACTGAGATAAGCATTTTCCGTACATTAGTTCATCTAATTCTTACAGTAAATCTACAACATGAGTATTATCCTCTTCATTTTTTAGGTGATGAGATCAATGCTTAGGGAATTCACGTCACTTGCTGAGGTTCACAAAGCTTGTAAGTGGAAGAACTGAGTTTCGAATTCAGGTCTGTTTGGAAGCACACAAACTTAACTCACTCGTTTTTTTGCCATTGAAAATTCCCCAGGGAAAGAAATCTTTCCAGTTAAGAAGAGCCACCTGCAGGGGGCAGACCCAGGCACTGACCTCTGGTCAGGATCGCCACAGAATCCAAAATGACAACACTACATGATCGGCCCCATGGGCAGCACTGGCGCTGTCATGAGTGGGTGGTGGCCTGTCACATGGGTGGGATGGGGGCCTGAGGAGCTTGGCAGATGGAGCCAGGGGATGCTGCCTTGGGTGGGAAGGCAGAGCAGAGGGAACATTCTGGATTTTGAGGGAGTGCTGGTGGGAAAGGATGCTAGGCCCTCCACCGTCAGGAATAATGTCAAAACCCTCTTTGACTAATGGTTCAGCTCTCAGAAGGACTTGTGTGGAAAAGGCAAGATCCTCACCAGACAGCCAGATCAGCTGAGCCAACCTTGTTAAACAATGGAGATAGGAAGGGGATGTAGGTGGGCAAATACGGCTTCCAGCTTGTTCTCACAACCAGTGTTAAGCCCCTTACTACCACCTGTAGACCAGGCTAGAGGACTATACTATGGACCTCTTCTAGCTGAACCCTAATTCATGAGATGAGGAGTCTTCCAGGCCAGAGAGCTGCGTGTGCAGAACCCATGCCCTACATCTAAATAGCTGCCATCTCAGAACTCCCTGCCCCAATGTCCTGAGCTCATTTTCAAGTCCTCCGGACTCCTCTTATCTGGGTCCTTCTTCTCTAGGGTAGGTCCTGCCTCTGCTTTGTGCCCTCAGGGATGGAGGGTGGCCCAATGGGACAGCTGTGTGGCTGTCTAAAGGGAGCAAAAGGAGTTTGTACATGCAGGCTAGGATGTCCAAACACACGTGCATGAAGCCCTCTGCAAAGAGGGATAAAGCCAAAGGTGGGAAGAGAAGTGTTGACTGTAAGACTCACGGAATTTGAGGTGTTAAATTTGAGCCTGGCCTTTTAGTTCATTCTGAAAGTATATTTATGATGATAAAAGGATAGAACATATTTTATCTATCATTGGTTAGTTTGGTTTATAACTTTAAAGTAGAGACACATACAGAACGTGGGCATTACTCAGAGTCCATAGGAATAGGCCCAGCGCAAGCTTAAAGAGGCTGTTTGCTGGACTTGCTCTCTCCCTTCTGCTCCTCCCAGCCACCTTGACTCTTGGGCTCCTGTGCCCAACAGTACCCCACGCTCCATTTTCCCAGGTTCAACAATGGTAGATCTTAACCACATACCTTGTGATAAGTAGAAAGTTTCTTATGTTGGTAAGTTCTATGCTACCACAACTTCACCCATTTCTTGAAACAAGTGATTTTTAACTGTCCTGCATCCCTAGTTTCTTAGTTTTGTAAACATGCCAAGAAAAGTAGCATCCAAAGTCCCCGTGAGCGCTCAAGGTAGCCAGCATTGCCAGGTTACAGGGTTGCAAATGAGGGCTCAGTATTCTCCACAAGGACGTACTAGAGGCTGCCGAGGGGAACTTGAACTTCCACAGTGTGTGCAGGTATTCACATGCATTCTGTTAGCTTCAAAGGAAGCATCCAGGATTTAACATGCTACCTCCCCGCCATATACTTCTTCCCTTTGAGGTTTGCTTTCTTCGTGCCAACTCCCTTATACTATTCTACAAATGCTATTCAAAAATGTCTTCACAGAATGTTGTGTGTACTTCTACTCAAGTTGATACTTGAACTTGGTCCATGAAGACCATTTCTGCATTTTCTCCATGATGGTGTTAAAAGTATCTGTTGCATTATTCAGTATCTTTTTTTAAAAAAAAACCATGCAACGAAGTCCTCTTAGAATGAAGTGCCAGGAAAGTTTGTCTCACTGGAAGAACTGGAATGGTTCTTTTAAACAGATAAACAGCTGACTCATTAACTCATTAGTTTTCTTTCTAGTATTGGCTGCTAAGAACTTCAGAGTTAAATTTAATACTTATAGTAACTGTCTTATTCCAGTTTTCTGACTCAATATCTCCCTTGTGCCTTAGTTGATATGCTGTATCTCTTTTATTCATCTTTGTTGTTTAACTATTCTACTGTGTAAGTATTATTGTTTTTTTCTTTGTTTTAAAATATTAAGGGGATACACATGTTTTTGTTACATGGATACCTTGTCTAATACTTACTTCAGGGCTTTTCACATGGCCATCACCAGAACAGTGTTCCTTGTACCCAACAGGTAAGTTTTTATCCCTCATGGTCCCTTCCACCCCCTCCCTTCTTAGTTTCCAATGTCCTTCGTACTTCTTTGTGCTTGTGTATTAATGTACCCACTATTTAGTTTCTACTTACGTATATATTAGTGAGAACATATGCTGTTTGGTTTTCCATTCCTAAGATACTTCACTTAGGATAATGGTCTTTCATTCCTTTTTTGGGCTGAGTTGTACACCCTGGTGCTACATGTATACTTAGATAACACATTTTTTTCATCCACTATGAATTGATGGGCACTTAAGTTGGTTTTACATCTTTCCAATTGTGAGTGGTGCTACAATAACATCAAGTGAGGGTGTTTTTTTGTTTTTTGTTTTTTTTATAAAATGACTTCTTTTCGTTTTGGTAGAGACCCAGCAGTAGGATTGCTGGATTGAATGATAGGTCTACATTGATTTCTTTGAGGAATCCCCGTATTATTTTCTATAGAGGTTGTACTAATTTGTAGTCATGCCAATAGTGAATAAGCACTTCTTTTTCTCTACATCCACACCAGCATCTAATTTTTTTTTTTTGACTTTTTAATAATGGCCATTCTGATAAGAGTAAGGTAGTTATCTTACCGTAGTTTTAATTTGCGTTTCCTTGATGATTTGTGACATTGAGCACTTTTTCATATTTTTGTTTGGCCATTTGCCTATATTCTTTTGAAAAACTTCTGTTCATGTCTTTAGCCTACTTTCTGATTTCTTTTCTTGCTGATTTGTTCAAGTTCTTTGTAAATTCTGGATATTGGTCTTTTGTTAGATGTATAGTTTGTGAATATTTTCTCTCATCTTGTAGGTCATCTATTCACTCTGCTGATTATTTTCCTTTGCTATGCAGAAGCAAAGTTCCATTTATTTATTTATTTATTTATTGTTGCTATATTTGCAACTGGGGTCATAAATTCTTTGCCTAGGCCAATCCCTATAGGATTTTTCCCACAGTTCTTCTAGAATTTTTATAGTCTCATGCCTTACATTTAAGTTGTTTATCTATGTTGAATTAAGTTTTGTATATGGTAGACATAGGGGTCCTGTGTTATTCTTCTGTTTGTGGTTATCCAGTTTCCCCAGCACTATTTATTGAGCCAGGCTTCCTTTCCCCAGTGTGTATTTCTGTCCGCTGTGTTGATGATCTGTTGATCATGGCTACATGGTTTTACTTCTGGGTTCTCCACTCTTTTTCATTGGTCTTTGTGTCTATTTTTATACTGGTACCATGCTGTTTTGTTTCCTGTAGACTTAACGTAGAATTTGAAGTCAGGCAATGAGATGCCTCCAGATGTGTTCTTTTTGCTTACGATTGCTTTGGCTATTTAGAGTCTTTTTGGTTCCAAAGGAAGCTCAGGATTATTTTTTCTAGGTCTAGGAAATCAGACATTGGTACTTTAATGAGAATTGCATTGAATCTGTAAATCACTTTGGGCAGTACATTTTTTTTT